>CM046425.1:55338840-55541535 GCA_025506505.1 Flaveria sonorensis | reverse complement strand
TGCACATGGAAGGCAACACCTTATACCAGAATTAGAAATTATTTCTAGTTTTATATAAGTAGAAATGATATAATTGTTTCTTTATCTAGTTTTAAAATGCTATAACAGACCTATCACTTATAAATATAGATAGTTGTAATTTATGTTTTAGAAATTAATCATTTGTGTATATTAATATATGAAATATATAAAACAAACACGGGTAAAACTAATTAAAAAAATAAGATAAAAGAAAACCTGAGCTCAAAATTAAAATGAGATACAAACATTAATTTTAACTTTTATATGAGTAGTTTGTAATTAATATCTATACTTTAAGTTTGAAGATTTAATATTTCAGTATATCATATTAATATAACTAAAATAACTAAGAATAATATTCAATTAAGTTGTTTGATCCTAAAAGTTAATTACTAATGGTGTTTACATTATTATTAATCAACATATCAGTTTATAGCAACTAGTTTGGAAACATGTATATTACATGGTTGAATAAAAATACTAAATTAATATTTATTTATTAATATTTAAAAATTATAAAATAATGTTTAATATAAAATATGATTGAAATTACGTATAATTAACTACTTTTGGTAATAAAACAATATCAACATTTTTCAAACTTTTGTCTTTAAAACTTGTTTTTTAAACACTCTAATTTATTAATTTTTAAATTTATTAAAAACTTTATATTTCATAAATTTTTGTTCTTAAAAAGATTATGTTTTTAATTATCAAAAAATTTGTTTATAATTTGTAAAGTATATCAATAATTATTAGCATTTAATGTATCATTAAATGGTTGACTTTCATTCTAGTAACGAAAAGTGTTCAAATCCTAAGTGTCGCATAGGTGGACAGTGTAGAAAATTGATATGTGGCTTGTAGATATTTTGATTTATTAGTATACATTAGTATAGATTGTGGTTAATTTTCTTTCACATTTCACACATTATCCATTTATGATAAAAAAAAAACATTATATTAATATAACTGTTTGAGAATTACATAACTAAAAAGATTTACTCATTTAGTTAATTGATCCCAAAAATTAATTTCAAAATACTAAGAGGTTGTTTGGTAATTTCTGAATGATTAAGTGTTGAACCAATAAGAGATCTGAACCATTAAGTGTTGAACCATTAAGAGGTCCGAACCATTAAGAGCTAGTATATCGCTTTAACTATTCAAAGGCAAATGTCTAACCAATTCAGATAAGAGGTCTTACCCGTTCAACATTAGTATAATATTTAACCATTCAGAGGAAAATGTCTGAACCATTTAGACATTTGCTCGCGAAACAAACAGTCTGAACCATTAAATGCTGAACCATTCAGACATCTTAACCATTAAGAGGTTGAAACAAACAACCCCTAAGATTAAGCTACAATTGGACGTCGTGTCCCCCACGAAGCTTTTGAAGATCTGGGGTGTAACACTATAGGAAATCCCACATCGACAATGGATAGAAAAGATTCCTGGTTCATAAGTAATGTCTGGCATCTAATATCACTAACACGTTTTGGGCGTATTGGGTGTGGATGATAGGAGAACTCCACAGTTAAGCGTGCTCAGGTGGCAACAATCCAAGGATGGGTGACCTCCCTGGAAAGTTCTCACCCGGGCAACAAAAAACAAATCCGCGAGCTCATCATGGGCGAAGCGGACAATATTGATGGTACGAGAGGGCAGGTGTTACAGAATGGTATCAAAGCCACTCTTGTGCCGTTCGGGATGATGGGGCAAACCTCATCAAGAATGGTGAGTCCCCGGGGGTGTTCAGAGGGACACCTTAGGCTAATCTCACATCCATAGATGGGATGGTGGGGCAAACCTCATCGAGTACGATGAGTCCAAAAGAGGGGGTGTTTGTAACACTCTAGGCAAATCCCACATCGATCGTAGACAGGAGAGATTACTGGTTCATAAGTAATGTCTGGCATCTAATATCACCAACGCGTTTTGGGCGTATTGGCTGTGGATGAGAGGAGAACTCCACAGTTAAGCGTGCTCAGGTGGCAGCAATCCAGGGATAGGTGACCTCTGGGAAGTTTTCACTCGGGCAACCAAAAACAAATCCGTGAGCTCCTCGTGGGCGAAGCAAACAATATTGGTGATACGATAGGCCGGGTGTTACATGGGGTCACCCTTGGGGGAAAGCACCTGGTGCCGTAGCTAATCGAGTAGCTCTAGAAGCATGTTTACAAGCTCGTAATAATCGTGTTATTTAACTATTTTCTTCTTTTTTAACAGATTTTTGAAATTTCTTTGAATACTACTTTAGAAAGTACAAAAAATTGTAAATTTGTAATACAAATATCTAAATATTACACAATAAGTAAGTTAAATAAATTTATATAGTAAGACATGAGATAATAATCTAGTAAATATAACGTAGCACTAATTCTATGTGTATACAAAATTTTCTACACCAATGTTAATACTCGTTCGCGCCTAAACATTTTATCATGGTTTGGGCCAAAAATCTAGTCAAGTCCACTAGGACCACAACAAAGCATTTTGATGTCTGAATTGGGCTAAGAAAACTGGCAAGCTCAGTAAAAAATCAGTTTAAATAAATAATTTCAACACATTTTGAACCCAAAGTTTCTGCGTAGAGTTTAGTAGTTTACTAACTAAAAGTATTTTAATACTATTGATTTATATTTTAAGAGATGAAATAAAATAAAATAGCGATTGTTTTTTTATTCATTGCTAAACCGTTAATTGTAGTTTAGATGTTTGGTATAAGTCTGATCAACAACATGAAGTAACCCGGTTCCTTTGATCATGTATTTTGGAACTTTATGATGAAATGACCATGAATTCAAAAAAATTTAATCCACACAAGCATTTATACTACTTCATGTAACAAAAATATATTCTATAATTTTGTTCATTTTGAGAAAACATCAATCCATGTGCATCATAAAAGGTCTACATAATAAAAAAAAAATGTATCTACAAGAACAAGCGGAACACTAATACACGAGCATACACAGACACGCAGTGATCTGTTAGGTTACACAAATTGAAAACCACTTTTAGTAAGCATAGTCGCATAGACATAAGCAATGACACGAGTATAGGATTTATTAATGTGTTTATCGAGTAGTTATAAGCAACGACACATTGTTTGTTCATACTTTTAAATAACCTGAAAAAAGATGTTAGCAGTAACATATATTAACTTATGCTGGGTGTGACGGGAATTTGCCTCTTCACATGGCGAACCTTAAATCATCTAGATACATAGTATGTGTTTGCATAGCTATATTTTATTTGTATCATGTCCATCTAGAGCAGTACATCATTTGTCCTATACCCCATTTACTTTCAACTATGTTTTTTTTAACATGTATGTAAACTAATTAACTATCAACTATGTTTTTTTTTCGTCTTAAAGTATAGTTATGTTGTTTATGGTATCTCTGATAAAAAACTTATTTACATAACTTGACAGGATTAAGATAAGCAATGCCTTTTTGTCCCCTTGTCGGTTAATTCTTATCTTTAATTTGCTATCCAAAACCACCAGATTATAATTATATATACTTGGCAAGACGAGATAAGCGTATGTTTAAGAATAATATACTTATGAATTGGTTTTCTTGACCATGATATAAAGTTTATAATTTTAAACAACCTGGAACATGAAACTTTAATACAGTGTCTCCTCTCTTAAATAAATTAATGTTCATTTTTGTTATCCGTAAGTATTTTAATTATAATAAATTTTATAATTCAGATATCAATACCATAATAATTTTTATGTTTAATTTCCGTAAACTCAAAAATATACATTGTTTTTATTTTGTGGCATATAATGTGTAATCTAAATAACTTTAAGAAATTCTCTTAAATCTAAATTAATACAAAATGGTATTATTTTTTATTAGTGTATTGCAAATTGAGTTATTTGGATGACACAGACAGAACCTGCTCGAGTTCGTCCTTACAGAATGATTATTTTTCACCTGATATCACCGGTCCTCCAACGATACCTCTCCTCAAGGCCTCTCCATGTTGTTCCACAGGCGAACACGCGCATCCATTGTAGATGTTGCTAATATTCTTTCAAATACTTGTTAGAAGGATGACACTTTGTGGTTCAAAGTTTCTCATTCTTTGCTAGACGGTTTTGACTTTTGACTATCGTTTTGACTCGGTCAAGTTGATCAAGATCACCTATGGGTATTGTTTTTCTCTCCACTAGTGGTCGACTAATTAATGTCATAATTCTACTCAATAACTTACTAAACATAATTAAAATACTGCGTGTATGTAAAGTAAGATTATTAAATCTTGAATGGTACTTGAGTATAGTATTAGTCCAATTGTTTGTCAAAGAAGAGTGTTTGAAGGTGCCTAAAAGTTATGGGGACCTAATATTTGTGATGATATTCTTAGATTATCAGTCTTGAAAAGGGATATACATGTATGCAAAATAAGATTATTCTTATAAGTTACGGAGACCTAATAAAGTAGTAGTAAATCAAAAGTAACTGATAGCTCAAAGACCATTATGTTTCTACTTATTTTCTTTTGTTTACTTTGGGATTACTACACCATCATGCATAATAATGTAAGGGGAAAATAATACTATCATTTTGTGTAATGACTGTATGAACTTTAGGAAACAACTATCTAATGAAAATATAATTCAAAACACATATTTATAAAGAATATTTGTTATTTCATATCAAAGAAATATGTTTTATTAAAAAAATGCTAAAACGAACCACATTATCTATAATCAATTATGTATCAAATCCTAGCCATATGTAGTATACGTGAAGAATTAGCAAGTATAAGAGGTAGATTTATTTCAATAGTTAATATCTAAATAATAACGTTTTAATTTTTATAACGAATAATTGGATCACTGACGGGCTACTTGCCCATCCGATCATTTCCATTGCTCAGTACGAAACTTGAGACACTCTCAAACTCTTATTAGATGAGAAAACCTCCTGGCCCATCTGGAACCCGTTTTTATTTTTATCACAGTTAAAACTTGAACCCAAGAACTTCACCTATTTTTATAAGATTTTAAAATATCTCACTTTAATCATTTAAGTTAAAGATCATTGATTAACGGTTTACATTACAATAATTTTTTTATTTAAATTCATAGCTCCTGACTCGAGCATCAAGTCTGATCCGATCATGAAAACATATGAAACTTCACCTTCATTAATTTATTCAAAAATATCACATGAGCTGGCAAAAACATGATTAAAACCCTCAAAAATCAAAGTTTATCATCACAAGAAAATACTTCATACCCTACAAGTTTTTCTAAATATATACACGCCTATCCTGACATTTGTTTCTTATTAAACACAACAAAACTTAACTTATACAAGTATTCAAACACCTAATTTCATACACACACACATCACCGTCAAAACCATGGGTTTAATCTCTTGTTACAATGAATTAGCAGTTCAACTGTCACAAAACTCATCATCTTCAAACCAAAAAAACGTTTCAAAATCCGTTTCCCCAAATTCACCACCGTCGATCCAAACCACCACCACCAATGTATACAAAACCACCGCATCCACCGGCGTCCACCGCCTCATCACCGTCACCTGGCGGCGATCCGCCACCGCCCACGGCCTTGAAATCACCTCCGGCGACAACCCCACCACCGGTTTCCGATTAAACACCAATTCAAGATTCTTTAGTAAAAAAAGAGGAATCAAAGCGTTTGAAATCAACGATTCGAAGTTCCAAGTGTACTATGATCTTTCGTCGGCGCTGTACGGCGCCGGAGCACAACCGGTGGGAAGATACTACGTTGTAATCATGGTTGATTCCGAATTGGGGTTGTTCGTCGGCGATATGTCGGAAGAAGCATTCAAGAAAGTCAAAATCAACAAACAAATTCAGAAATTCATATTAATTTCTCGTCGGGAATATTATTCCGGTGACGGAGTTTGTTCGACAAAGGCTCGGTTTTCCGGTGACGGAGATTGTCATGATATTATTATCCGGTGCACCGGAGACGGTGACGGTGTAAAGACTCCTAGTTTATGTGTTTGGGTTGATAAACGGGTCGTGTTTAGGGTGAAAAGGCTACACTGGAATTTCCGAGGGAGCCATACGATATTTATCGATGGGGTGTCGGTTGATGTAATGTGGGATGTTCGTGATTGGTTGTTTGGTTCCGGGTCGGAATCGGGGCACGGGTCGGGCTGTGCGGTTTTTATGCTTAGAACGAGAAACGAGTTGGATAGCGGGTTATGGTTGAAAGATAAGACGAAAAATAAAGATGAGTATAACGAGTTTTCTTTGTTAGTTTATGTGACTAGAAGTTAGGTGAACAAATACATCTTGTAGAGTATAATTGTTTTTAATTGATTTTCTTAATTTTTCTAATGTTTACACACTTTTTTGTATTTACTAATTGAATACCTTGGGATGAAAATCGGAAGTTCTTATTAAATAGATCATAGATCTATACCATTGTTATGATATATGAACTCAAAATATTTGTATGGCATTTGTGTTAGAATAGAAATTAATCGACATAAAATTGATATGACATTTTCTTAACAATGACTTAGTATAAATGATTTTTGATGTTGTGTTCTTATTATGGAGGTTAACGATAGAGCCTTTTATACATCTTTTTATTATTTTACCAGTGATATATTTTGTTGACAGTTTGATCGGTGAAAAAAGAAAACATATTCATATGCTCTCTAATTAAGTTATATAAAAGATAATATCATAGGATTTCATGACATCATTCAATTTTGGATGTGAACATGTAAATAACAATTTGTATTTACTTAGACTTATACATCACACAATTTCATAAATTGTGGGCATTGATTGAAGTTAGACGTTTTTACTATCGGAGTTGGTATAAAAGCACTTTTGACCTAGACTTTCTGTATCTTTGAGGAATTTGAATCCAAATAATTTTGGCTCTTTAAAATAACTCAAACCAAATAACCTAACTTGCTAATTGAAGAAAAATATTTGACAATGTATCAACAATGGGCTATCTCCTCTACTTCTTTCAAATCGTATTTACCCTCTCACATTAGCATATGTCACACGGCATGTAAATTGTTTTTTGAAACAGTAACGAAACAAATAAAAAATTAGATATAATACATAAAGAGAAAATTACAATATGAGGATACGAGCTTAATTTGCTAAAAGTTGATGAAATTAAATCATGTATCATAAGGTAGTAGATAAAGTTAATGTAAATCATTCATATCTTAAAAGGTAACGGTTTTGCTTCTGGAGTTTTAATTCAATTGTTGATAAACCAAAACTAGATCTTAAAATAATGTTTTTTCTTTAAAATTTGTTTTTATCGAATGAAATAACTTTTACACGTGAACCTAGGTTAATTATATAAGACGAAGGCTTCATTTAAACTGCTTTCTTTTCTTCAACTATAGAGTTAATAACATAATAATTCTATGTTGAAGTTTACTCAATATTACGTTAAATCTTTAGAATTATTAAATATTTTAGTCCTGAAATTTGATTCATGTTTAATTTTTTAAGAAGTCTATCCTTTTTTGTTTTTGTTCTTTTCTTACTTTTTGATTAATTATCCTTTTATACGAATAAAAATTTTAGAAGAATTGATGGCATAGTGGATTTGGAACGTGGACGTACCCTAAACTCTGGATTCTATAAGTCTCAAAAAGAGAGCCCAAAGTTTACATAATTGGGTCAATTTTGAAACCAGACTTTTTCTGTATATGGGCTCTGTTGCTTATCAAAGTAAACGGGCCAAATATATGGGCTTGGAATCCTCTCTTTGGGAAACATTTATAAAAAAAAACGACAACCACCTGCAAAAGTGCAAAATATATCATGAAGAGCGTAATACTGGTAATAGCGTTTCATGTTTTTACAAATAAAGGTAAACTGAAACATAATACGTAAGAATGTCTACTACTAATTTCCAGAGGATAGCTTGATGGTATATAATATGATCTTTAACTAAATAATTATGAGTTTAAATCTTAGTTAGTTCTTGTATTCAAATTTTTGATAGTAGGTTTTGCTGCTAAAACAAATGTATACCGTCTTATCACTATTTATTATTGTTAAATATATAAAAAAAAACTGTGTATATATTCGATACTAGGTTAGTCCCGTGTATTACATGAATTGGCATTGTTAGATAAGGATTTCCTCTTTTACCAAAATTATATAATAAAAAATTTTCGTGTTTATATTCGGAAAATGATATGCTTTACAAGCCAAGATGAGCATAGTTTGTAAATCATTGACTTAAAAATTTAATGTGTGCAGATGCTGTGATATAATCGTTTAATATTGATGATATTAAACCTATGCATGTTAAATTTGTCTTGATTACTTTGTATGCCTAAGAATGAGATTGAGAATTTTTAAACTATGTACCCGTGAACTTGTGAATACTTTGTTAACCAATAATATAAGCAAGATTCGAAACGGATACAACAAGATGATGATGCTGATGCTGATGCATTGATGCTGCTACTGCTGTAAATAGTTATCAAAACAAAATAACACAAATCGATAATCAAATAACGACGATTCAGAGTAGAGTAGCAACAGAAACAAATCAACAATTCGTGTTCCGATTTGAAAACCATGAAAACATCTAGGGTTTATTACTCTGTTTTTGGGCATTTCTTCTAGCTCTCCTTTCTCGTGAGCTCAACGACGTTTTGAACCCTCCGTTATCAGATTCATCTTCATCCCAATCTCTATTCAACGATTTCTGAAATTTAAATCGAAAATTTGATTACAAAAACAAGTTGAAATTTGTAATCGAACTAAGTATCGATCGATCGGTGAATACCTCTCGGAGCTCGGAGAAGCTGACGACGTAGAAAGTGACGGCAGCTGCCGCTACGATTCCGATCACCGGAAGCCCTACTTGCTGTAATCCATCCATCTTCTTCGGGTATCCTTCAGCTTTTGTTTTGTGTGGCTTCTATATATTTCAACCATATCCTTTAGCTTGAAATAATAAAAGATTATAAATATCAATATCAATCCTCATTTTCCATAAAACTATGGTATTTTTCCCCGCGCTTCATCACGGGTTGTAATTACTAATAGGCCGAGGATAACAATTAAAACGATGATATTAAGCTCTACGTGTTATGTACGGTGCTATATTTACGTATCATACGCAGTATGGCATTTACGAATACACTAATGACACAAACACATTGACGATTATGGTTCAGATGGTATTGATATGAACAAAATATGAGTTCTTGAGACCTAAAATAGATAACTCGTTGAGGTTGCAAACTAGGAAAGGATATCACGACAAAACAATGTATGTGAGGCTTTGTAGTGACATCATCACAGCCTCGATGTTATAGCAATTATAGGTTTGTTGATGTAAACTTCGCTGTACTTCATCGTTACTAAGTTCAAACGCTCAAGCAGAGTTCGAAATCAAACACGGAGATGGTAGCATCGAACTAGCGACGCATCGTTAATGACAGCCACTGGCTATGACCAAAGAAACCCAGAAGGGAACATATAAAGCATTCGTATGGTGGGTAAAACAAGAAACCCAAAAAGAATAGTGGTCAAAAAGGGAAAGAAACGAATAGTGGTGGTCAATAAGTAAAAAAGATAAAAGTTCACTGTTCCTCGTAGTTTGAAAATCATATAGAGTTAGTGTATAATACAAACATTATTTATTTATATTTAGTGCCTCCGGACATATAGGTAGATGGGAAGATTAAGTATTATGTAAGTGTGAAGAGAATTTTGGTTCGAATCCCCAAGCCTCCCATTACACCATGTTCGACGAGAGATTAGCGCGCTTCGTCTCCAACAAAGATCCTGGTCTCTAGTGTCTTGGTTACAAGGCAACCTATCACCAGCTGATTAGTGTGTCCCGTAAACACATTTATTTATTTATATTTAGTAAACTTAGTCCTATGAGTCTTTAAAATATGTTTTCTTCAACTCAACCCATTTAATTAACTGTTTAATAGTATGTAGCATAACGGTATGATAACCTGATAATTAAACTTTTAGTAATATACTTTCTATGTGAGGTATAAGTTGGTAATCATCGACACATTCAGCCATTTGTGTCTTTCTCTTAATTTCCACAGAGAATTACAAAAGTGACTAAACGGGTTCATAATCTTCATGTGTACTTTGAAAAAATGATTATGATTTTAGATCTAATTGATAAAGTGTAAAAGTGTAGTTTGTTTGCGTTTGTTGCGAAATGGACGTTCAATCGATTTGTTTTTATAACAAATCACTACATGTTCGTATACCATTTATGTTCACGCCTACGCCCAGCCAAAAGGGGGTAACAATTAGAATAATATTGCATATAGAAAATTCTAATAATTAAATGAAAGCAAACAAAATAATATTATAGTTTACGGTCACATGGTTGCATGAACTTCACATGTTATTTTCCTTATTTTCTTGTATGGCAAACAAAAAGAATATTTTTTTCTTTTTGAGGGTTACCTTTCGACAATGATCACAACATGACGAAGAGCTGAAGTGAAAGGGTGGTCACGTTACTAGAGGGGATAACCGCCCCGAATGGTTGAATGTTTGAAGAACGAGAGGGTAAGGGTGGCTTGGGTCACGCATGAGAACGACACTTTATTAAAAAAATAAAATTGTAAATATTAAAATCAAATCTTATTTTTGAAATGTTCTTTAATTAAGGAGATTTTATAGATCTTAAATGAAAATTATTCTACTTTCAGTAAATATTAAGGAAACTGAAAAATAGCATTGAAGAAACTAAAGATAACAAACTACATAAGTAAACTACACATTAAAATAACATAATCTAAGAATTCCAGCTTCTTTATTTTTATGTCGAATCATTTTCGAATGGATCAAAAGTTTGGCATTCCAAAAAGTTAAAGATGATGAATGAGATAAATAAAGTGTGGTATTTATGAGGTTATAAGTTATAACTATAGTTGTTGGAAATTATTTCCTTTAAAATTAACTTATTTTTTTTTTTGAACGGTAAATGTACGACCCTGCTTCGGAAGATAGGTGTTATTTTAATCGGGCCCATCTATCCGTTTTCCAGTCGGGACCGCACCCCCAACCCCTTCAGGAGAAAACTCATTACTGAGAAAATCTTCTGACTCAGCTCTGAGCATTTTGTTCAGAGTGAGACTTGAACCCATAACCTCCCCTTAATATTAACTTATATAAGGATGAACAGTTTTATTTTACTGTTTTTTAAGCTCATTGTACAAGTTGTTAATGCACAGGATCTTCTCCTTAATTTATATGTGGATTATTCTCCCATTTGCCACTTCCAATGGGCGCCTACCGCAAGGCGCCCCTAACCCGTTTTTCCTTCGTTTCCGGCAGTCGCCGCCGAAGTCCGACGCTATTGCCGGTGCTTAAGTGCCTCCGGCAGTCGCTTCTGTCACCGGATTTGGGGTGAGCGGCAGCCGTTGTGGCCCCTTTTTGGTGGTGCTTTAACTCCTTGAGGGGCTTGGTGTTCAACACTGTCGGCGTTGGCCCCTTTCGGTCTATTCAAGTGCGTGTTGCACTGCTTCTTTCTTTATTAGGTGTTCTCTGCCCAGTTATTCCATTGGAGAGAAGCTCTTCGGCAATGACGCCGGCAATGGTGGGTCTCCGCCTCTCGGTGTTTGTTCGCCCCACGGAGCATGCGTCAGCGTCGTAGCTGTTGGTCTTCCCCTAGTGCACCACCCCCACTTCTACCTCTGTTTTCCTTGGACCTCTCTGCCCTCCACCGTAGTCATTGGCGATGCCTCGACCCGGCCTTTTGGCTGATGTCGATGGCCGCAGTAGCAACGGTGATGATCATGGTTAGGACTGTTGGCTCTGTGGTGATGACAGCGGCAATAGATCTGGTGGCCGCTCTTCCTCCTCTGTGGGGTTGAGGTGGAGCGGATGCCCGTTTTCTACCAGTCAAGGGTGGCCGCTCCACCTCCTCTGTTCATTTCTACCAGCAAAAACATAATACTTAGAAATTAGAATGCAAAGTTGTAAACCACATAAAGTTATTTAGTAAAAAATAATTAGTAAGACGTTAAAACTGACGAATAAAAACTCAAACAAATTTTATGTTTTTATCATCACTTTTTTTAAAGTTAGTTATATAAAAACTTATCATATTATTAATGTATCAATAATAAACTAATATATAAAATTAAAATGCAAGGCACGTGAAGTTATTTAAATGCTTTTGCTTGAATTAGAATGCTAGTTCTATAAAATTTAATTGTATCATATGATTTTTATAATCATAAGATTATAGAAAACATCTAAATTACTTCACGTGGTCTGCTTTCTAATTTTTATATATTAAGTTTATTATATATTTTCAACAACAAATTAAGTTTATTAATGACATGTGATTATACGATACAATCAAAATTTTTTTTGAGGTGTTACTCGTTGGTCTCAACGTTTTACCGATTCATTTTTGGATTATGTCCCTGTTTGGTTTTTTTACACATATAAATTTTTATGATAACCACGTGACTTAACTTAACGCGCAAACTAACGATCATTAAACTAAATGAGCAAAGATGAAACAAATTATATACATAAAGGTTGTTTAGTGTAATTTCAAAAGATAAAAGTTGAAAAATAAAATTATTTATATAGATAAAAGTTTGTTTATGTAATTTGATGTGTGAATTAATAATAAAATAAACAAATTTTATTAACATACCTGAGTTATAATTTTTAAGGATTAAGTCATTAAGAATAGAATGTGAATGCTAAATTTAAAATTCGATTTAATCACAGCTGAAGATTACATGTACAAACATTCAAGATTTCAGTGGAACCCACAGAAAAGACAAAATCCCCCTTCAGGTCATCTAAACAGCCCCAATGGAGCACGTGCTGTCCGTTTGTTGCTTTTATGTTTCTATTTTTTCCGTCAATCTAGCACGTGTTTTTTGTGACAAATATGAGTGTTATTCTCACCCACGTGTTTATATCACGGAGTCAGCCTCTTATGTGAACTTTGTGGAATGTGGACCAACCAAATCTTTATTCATATCACTTTTATATAATTAAAAACAATAACTGTACTTACTATAAATACACATCAACTTCTTCGATTTTCTCTCAATTAACATAATGGAAACCGTTGAATACGATGCTTCTTCACCGGCGTCTTCACTGACTTCCTCATCGTCATCTTCTCAAACTGAGACTACCGAACCACTCGCATTATCATCAACGAAACACAAAAAGCGAAAGTCTGGGAGGAAGAAGTTTAAGGAAACGAGACACCCGGTCTATAGAGGGGTCCGGTTGAGAAACGGGTCCAAATGGGTGTGTGAAATACGCGAGCCTGGAAAGAAAACAAGAATTTGGTTAGGAACATTTCCCACTTCGGAAATGGCGGCCAGAGCTTATGATGCAGCAGCCCTAGCATTACATGGTGATGACGCGCCACTTAATTTTACTGACTCGGCCCGTCTAATCAAACGGGCCAAGTCATCTTCTGCTTCTCATATTCGAGAAGCTGCCCTTGAGGCAGCTCTCGCGTTTGGGCCAAAGTGTTATGACACTAAACCGTCTTCTTCTTCAAGAGGCGATGAAAATGTGACAGTCCACGTGGCAGATGGGTCATTTGTGGATGAAGAGGTGTTGTTTAATATGCCAAGTTATTATAACAGCATGGCGGAGGGATTGGTAATTACACCTCCAGGCATGAAAAAAGGGTTTGACTGGAGTGATGATTTTGACTCGAATGTTGATTTGACTCTTTGGAGGTATTAGAAGAAACATGGTCAACCCGAAAACAAGATATATGTTTGGCTTCATTTGGCTTTTGCTTTAAACCAAGAGTTATTTTGTGCTGCACGATGGGATAAAGCACTCTTTAGTGCAAACAAATGCAGTTAACTAATATTGGCGGAAGAAGTTACCCGCATCAGTCATGTTTTGCATCAGGTTGATTTTAGGTTAAAATAAAATGTCACAAGAGTATGTTTGCAATCTAAGAAAACAGTACGTTATTGTGAAAATAAGCTTTAATGAAGAAAGATTTACTTAAAAAACATATAATTACGCTCTATTTTAGGGACCTACTTACGTATCGATTGAAAAAAGCAAAATGTGAAATAATTAAAAAAAAAACTTAAAAGGTAAAAAGTTAGCTTAAATAAAATTTTCTTTTATAGTAATAAAAAGATAAATATTAAAAATATATATATCTATACCATTATATAAAACATTCGAGGAGAACATAATTGTAATCTTGCTTGAGCTTAGGACACCTAAAAACAAAAGTTTAAGCATAGGATACAAGTATTGTATGTTATAGTTTTTAATTTGCTTTCATTTAATAAATTTCTCCTAGTTAATACATTATTTAATTCGATCACTACATTGAGTATTATCGTATTTATACTAATTTAAATTCATATTATAACTAAATACTATTTAAATTTAGTATTATGTTATTAAATACTTAAGTATATAATTATTAAATAATAATAATAATAATAATAATAATAATAATAATAATAATAATAATAATAATAAGATATGTTGGAAAAGAGCATCGATGACAGACGGCGCATTATGAGGGACGATCCACTATATATAACATATAGAAAATATGATTAACGCTGAAATTGTAAGTTTTGTGAATGTTATCACAATAGTTTTTTCTTCAAAATAATAAAAAGCATACTTTGTTTTTTTTATAATTTTACACTCAAACTACTTGCCATTTTTAAAATGTTATACTAAAACCTTTTAGTTATGTTAAATTTACACAATTAATCTCTTGAACTTTAGTAATGTTTTTTTTTCTTTTAACCAATTTATAATGCAACTCATTAACTTTAATAAAGTTGCCATTCACACATTCTTATTTTACTATTTTGTTTTGAGAATTCAATTTTTACAGTATTTTCACTTGTTACATTTTTTTTATCAATATTTCTGCCGTGAATTTTTGGGTGGTTATTATTAACGTACAAATTGTCAAAATTGAATCTTTTAAAATTTACAACGCCATCACATAGTATGGGTCACGTTCACTAGGTATCATACTAGTGATGTAAAATTGACTCCTCAAACTATAATAGTGTGAACATAATAGACAAATTAAGAGTATCTTGAAATTCAATTAAAGCCAAAAATATCAAAGTAATCATGAGAGTATTAGTGAGAAAAATGATGACGCACCACTTTACAGACTTAAAAGTGCAAGGGTGTCAACCTCAACCAAGTTTGTCGTGGTTTCTCTTACCGTGAAACAATTATATAACACAAAAGAAAATTTATCTATATCTATTTTATTTTATAAGAAATTTTGTTATGTAGAATACAACTACTCTATTTAATAATTATTAATTTGCTCTGATTTAATAAACTTATCTCAATTAATACATTATTTAATGCATATAAGATTATTTAATTCATCACGTTAAGTATTATCTTATTTATCATAATTTAAATTAACATATAAGTATACATTTACTATTCATATTTTTATTACTAAATGTTATTTTAATTTAGACTAGAATAACGCGCAGGGTTCTTTTCGTAACGACGTGGAAACTATAAGCCGTAATAGTTTATACATAGGAGTACATTAACGTCATATAACAACTAACGGTTATACAAAAAAATAGTTTGATAGCATTGTTAAACTAAATTTTCCAAAAGTAATAAATTCTTTTAATATGAACCATTAAAAGTATATTTTTTAATAAAACATGGTAACTATTTTTAATAATGTGAAATATTATATGTTAAAAAAATGAAATAAATAATGAATTTAAAGCTAATATCTTGATCAACTAGAAATACACAATAACATATTTTCACCAATGACACGTGTCCTTGTATTGTTTTAAAAATTAGAGCATTTTGGTAATTGTGTCAAATAGGTCAGTTCATTATGACTTATGCGTTCATTGTGTCAAATACTAATTTATTGTGACATATATTTTATATTATTTGTTACATCTATTCATTATTGTGTTTTATGTTTTATATCATTTTATGTTATTTCTATCATTGTTTTATAGATTATATAAACTTGTTATATATCATTATGTTTTACAATTAAAAATACACAATAATATACTTTCACCAATTTATGTTTCAAATTACATAGCGTTGAAGATAATATAACATGTTATTTTTGTCATTTTTTATAGATTATATAAACCTATTGTTATCTATCGTTATATTTTATAATTAAAAGTACATAATAATATTATTTAACCAATGTATTTTTAAAAGCTAAATGTTAAGATAACAAAATGACTATAAAAAACACAATAAAACATTGTGTATTTTATCATTATTTTTAATATATTAAATTGATTAGTAGTTAATTTATTATTGTATTTTACATACTAGAGATACACAACGATGTTATTCCATCATTATGTGTTTTCAGAATTTATCATTTAAAAAAACACAATAGTATTCAGAAAAATACAATAATTAACAAAATGACACAATGAATTGCATAAAAGACACAATGACAAGATATGAGCGTAAAAAAAATTATTATTTTTTATATAATAATATTTTACTCGTTTTAAAGATAAAAAGTGCTTGTTTTTATGGTGTATTTTTTATAAATTAATAATATTATACATAAAAGTTATGAACGTTAAAAAAAGGGAAAATTGAATTTTAATAATCCAAACTATTGACTATTGACCAATATTAATCCCAACTAACAATTTGACTGATATTAATCTCAACTTTCGATTATGTTACTAATAACAGTCCCAGATTGACTGTTTGCTAACTCCGTTGGTTGTTTATAACATATCACGTGAAATGACTCGTTACATGACGTATAATTAAAACTATAAATATATTACTCAATTCTTTTTTATAAAAGATCATTTTATGAAGTTATTCAACGTAACACTTTCACCGCTACTTGAATAGCTTGGAGACATAGAGACGTAAAATTGAGTGATGTATTTATATATTTTATTTTGTTTATGTAATACATCATGTCGTTTGCCAGATCACGAGCAATGTCGCGTGTCACGTCATAAAAAACAAATGAAGTTAACTAATAGTCAAACAGGGAGTGTTATTGGTAACAAAATCAAAAGTTGGATTAATACTGGTCGAATTGTTGGTTGGGATTAATATTGACCAACAGTCAATAGTTTAGATTATTAAATTTTAATTTTCCTAAAAAAATAAGAATTTGTAAAAAGTCAATATAATTAGCTATTTCTAGAATAGCCCTATAACAAACGCTCGTTTTGCAACCAAATTTAGCTACGGTTTTGTGGTTGAAAATCTTGTGACTAGTTTGCGACCATTATTTTTCGACCAACTATTTTACAAACGGGGTTACGACCGGATTTAAGAGGTCTCAACTCTTAAGCTGGATCCGTGGTAGTATAATTATGTAATTACCGGAAGAACAAAATAATCATTAAGAAGCATGCATGCATGCATAATTAAATTGGCAATTTGTCCAGATTTATAGATATTTCAAGAAATTATGTAATTTTCGGAAGAAAAAATAATCATTATGAAGCATGCATGCATGCATTACCTCCATAAGTCTTGCTACCAGTTGAGATTTCTCTTCTTTTTTTTTCAGTGTATGCTTCTGAAGCTTCCATTTACTTTATCACCTGGTGATTTTGTTTCTAATATATTTAAAGAATATAAAGTTAAACATAAATAAAATAACTGCTAAATGGTGCAATTGTAATGATAAAGGTGATCTACTTAGCATAGAAAAGTGTAGTTAGTTGCCAAGTTGATTAAGAGATAACCACTTCAAGTAGTCGATGGTAGGACGAGTAGAGACCGAGGTTTGATCCTTCCGCGGTGTTTACCATAGGCGACCAGCCCACGATAATTATCAGAAAATGCCAGGTTAAAAGTCCAAGCACTGTGCAATAGTGGGGCAAAGATAATACGTAGTTCAAACCCACACCCCTTGATTTGGTTTAGAATCATGAGTTAGCTGCCTCATGTGACGGTTTGGTGCAAGGGTGTCATAGGTATGTTAACGAGTCCGGTAATATTGGTTTTTTAGTTAATGAGTTTAATTTGTATAAACTTACTCAGACATTCAAACCTCGAGTAAGGGCAACACACCCATTCACTCCACCTAGCCATCACATTATTATTTTTTCACTAACATCACTAACTCTCATTTAAGAAGGCGGGGTGGCGTCACATAAGGGCATCACCCTCATTCATTTAAGCGCACAATATTTATTACAAAATTTACAACACGAATAGATAAAGTATAGAGTGTCAGAGTTGGACACAAAAATCTATATACACATTCAAATCTTTTGTTAGTGTTAATTTTCAAAACTGTGGTTACTGATTAAAACAATATATAAATTAACGAATCTGATATATTGAAATTGATTACGAATTCATGTTAAACCTAAGGAAATAATGGTTAAACTCGCTTTTACCCTTCGCGCGCTGCATTGGCATCGTATGCGGCGTAATAAAGTATAGACTAACAATCCAACAAACATGTCTCCAAATTCACTTTAAACCATAAAGTAATTCGAATTTATACCGTTTAACGAAAACGTATTATATTTTACCTGTCTTTTTTCCAAACAAAATTATGTTAAAATTACCAAGTCAAAGGGTACATAAAAAAACACGTAGAGTACAATCGTCCCGACTTGTTTCCATAATAAATCTACATTGAAACGTAGACTAATTCGGATTTATACCGTCAAATAAAAACGTTTTATATATTCCTTGACTCATTTCTGAACAAAAGTTACGTCAAAACGTAGGCGAGCGTTGAAATATGCACAAAAAACATTTTATATTTAACCCGACTACCGATACGTACCTAAAAGTACGAACGTAAGAAAATAGTTTTACTTAAGTAAAAAAAATATAGGGGCAAAATCAAACTTTATAAACTTAAGGATGTCAAATAATCATTTGTGTATAACTATAAAGAAATATTAAATTAACTATTTGTGTTTAATTTATAAAAATCAAAAGTCTAGTGTTTAAAATATGAAAAGGTTACAATGTATTGTACCTCTTAAGTTGCTTTTTAATATATTATATAATGTCACAAGTAAAAGAGTGTAAATAAATATTGTTTAACTTAGGGGCGCTTGGTTCGCGAAATTTAATAGAATTGAAATTGAAATTGAAATTTAAACTGGAATTAGAATTAATTATATTTGAAATTCAATATTTTCCAAAGGATTGGGAATTTACGGGAATTGGAAACTATGAAAAGAATTTAAATTTTAAATACAATTTTAGTGACAAAACACTTATAAAGGAATTGGAATTTATCGCCCATTGTAAACCATCACCATCTCCATGACCATTGATCACCGTCGCTGCATACCACCGACCACCACCGTCGACAATCAACCGCGACCACCAACCACGCCCAACGATCGCGCCTATTCCTTAAAACTGACTATACCCCACCGCCACCACCAACCACTCATGCCTGCCGGCAAATTCCGACAGTCGCCATCAAGCGAGTCTAAAATCGATGCGGTCCTGCGATGACGGTTGGTGGTTGGCTGCGGGGCGCGCTTAGTGAAAAGAGGCATTTGTCGGAGGTGAGTACGGTTAGCAGCGACTATTGATTGTCGACAACGGTGACGGCACGATCGGTTGTCAGCGGGTTTGGGTTGTCCGGGGGAAAGGCGACAAGCGGGCAGTAAGTGGAGCGTCAAACGATTTTGGGTGATTAGCGACGACCGTCGATTAGTGGTTAAGGTTCGTGGCAGCGGCTATCAGAGGTCGAGGGCGGCGGCGACGATCGGAGGTTGGCGACAATCAACGCTCGGGGGTGGCGACGGTCGGAGGTTGGCGGCGTCGACAAGGGTCGTCGGTAGTGTCGGTTGGCGGCTTGGTTCTACAAAGCGCGCCTAGGAGCAAGGCGACTCTTGAGGCGAGGGTTGTGGCTTTTTGTAACACAAGGTGCATATTGTACAAGAAACGCTAGAAAAGCGCGATTTTTTGGAGAAAATCCCCCTGAGACGCGCGCTTCTTGTACAATGGGTGTTTTTTTGCTTCAAAGTGCTATAAATGTTGCTAAAAAAGTTATACATACATGTAATTTATACATTAAAACATATATAAATATTATTTATAGCTATATTTTAGGTGGGGATGCTAAAAACCTATAAGATTATATTAAAAAGATTATATAAACACTTAGCTCTTCACGTACGAAAAGCCCTCCGATTTTGCGCTTCGCGCTTCGGTTCTAGACCTTGTCGCCTCAGTGCGCTTCTCGCTTTTTAAAACCAAGGTTGGCGGTGAGCGAGGGTGGTTGGCGGCGGAGGCGGGGGTCGGTGGATTTGAAATCCTTCAAAATTTGAAAGGATTTTGAAATCCTTTATTTTAGTGGATTAATTTTAATTCCTTTTGCAACCAAACACGTTAAGAATGAATTCAAATTCCAATTCTAACAAATTCTTACTAACCAAATACAATAACTAAAGGAATTCAAATTCCAATTCCATTTAATTCCTTTAATTTCTCTATACCAAACGGCCCCTTAGTCGAAGGAGGGTGCATTGGATGAAGTTTGTTAAAGAGTGGATATAACAAGGTCTCACCTACTCAAACAAATTGAACAAATTCATTTCTTTGTGCATGTTTGAGATTATTTATTTTCTTCGAAAGTTACTTTTGAAAAGTAAACTTTCAAAAAATAACTTATATTAACTTTTCGAAACCAACTTATTTATCATTTAAAATCAACTTATTAATTTTTTTATTAAACATACTTTTTGTAAATCTAAAAGCGATAGTCTTCGGCTTCTTGATACGAGTTTAATCCCCAAATTCGCATCACGAGCTTCTTTTATTATTAGTCTTAGCCTATGTTTAGGATTCCTTATTTTTTATAAAAGTAACTTTTAAAAAATTAATCCCATTAACTTCTCAAAAATAACTTATTAACTTTCTAAAATCAATTTTTTAAAATTTTATCAAATATACTTATTAACTTTTTAAAAGTTAATAAATGAAAAGATGATTCGCCAAACATCAACTTAAGTCCAATAATTTCGTAGCTCAAAAAACCCACCCTCATTTCCATCTTGTAAATCTCTGTTTCGTATTAAACTGCAAAATTACTTCAATCCCCCTTTCATAATCATCGCTCTCAGATCGTCGTCTCTAGCACTTTCATAACAACCCTCAAGCCCAAGGATCATCGTACGATTTACCGCAATCACGTAAGTCAAATCCAAGTGATTTGAAACCCTAACTCACTTCTATTGGCCTTCGTTGATCTAATTTCTAGGGTTCAATGTTTCCGTAAGTTAGTTCTAATGAGTTGTTATATGCATCGTCTTCGTGAAATTGATCATGTAACGTTTGATTGGATGGATATCCCTGAATCTGTATTGATTCAAATTGATCTGAATCTGTTGCAATCCAATACTGGTTTCTATTGAATTATGTAATGTAATATATAGGTGTGATCGTGCCATATTGAATGGTTTTGTTGAACTAATTTGTACATTACCTGATGATAACAGCCGATTTTAGAGCATATTGATTAACCAAATTTTTTTTAACTGCAAAAAAGATTTTATTTACGGATGCTGGTTAGAAATAACTAACCAACATCCCTACAAATTGATAGGTCATTCATTTATTTTGGTGTTAGAATCCATTGCTGTCATAGATTTAGATGATTAATGGATAGAATCTTGTATATGGAGTCACCATTAACAACATACATACCCAATAATATCATCACTCTTAACATAGCAAAAACTCTTTTTTGTCCCATGAGATAGAGAGGCTGCTCCAACTGAGACCCCCGCCTGCAAAAACTCTTCTTATTGACGTGTACAATATACGATATACAAGTGTATAGTATAGTAAACTGGATGACTATACGGTGATGCTATTAAGATCATAGTTTCACTTTCTTTTGAATTATGTTAAACTTTTAGGAATGGATATTGACTGATGATGCAATTTGTTACTGGATATTGCAGGATGGTGGAAGAGGGACCTTTTAGGCCGAGAGAGAAGCTAATTGAGAAGCAAAAGTTGTACCAAAGCATCCACAAACACACACATTTGAAGGGTCCAATGGACAAAATCACATCAGTTGCCATCCCTCTTGCATTGGCTGGTTCTTCTCTGTTTCTCATTGTGAGTCTACTTGTTTCACTGGAATCAATCGTGGCGGGGTAGCAAGATGGGTGAGCGAGTGACTGGTTAAATCGAGTTTGAGTTGAGCATGTCATTATTATACTTGTCGAAACGATGTTGATTGGGTTGGTTGACCCGGAAACACTTTTTGTAGGTTAATCTTGATCGTATGGGTCAAGTTGGGTGATGGGTTTGATCGATCAAAGCAGCTCATTCTTCATTTGAATGCATCTTCTCTTATAAAAAAGATTTTGAATGATATACTTGACATTTCACATTTATGTGTTATAGGTATTATTCTAATTTGTTAAAGTTACGGCCATGTTTGTTATTTAACAATTTTCCAGCATACATTTGTCTGGCTTCATCATAAATGAAAACAAATACATACTTGAGTGGCCAACTATACTGTTTTAATTTTGGATAGCCGTAATGAAAAAGTTGGCATCTTGTTACCGCATATATTATCCTTACATCTAATGTGTTAATTATGCTTACAAAAGTAATGTTATTATAATAGTAATCTAAATCTTTGAATAAAGAGGGTTTAGGTTTGTTGTGTGAAATGACTTTGGATGACAAGTTTGAGCTGATTTAAGATACAACACAATTCACACCTATTTATAAGATAATCTGTCGAAACTGCCACCTCTAAATGCTTGGAATTTGCTTATTTTTATTGTAAAGACATTAAAATGCTTGCAAACTTTTGCAGGGCCGGGGTATATATAACATGTCTCATGGGATCGGAAAGAAGGAATAAGCGTCAAGTCTTGAGTTTGAATAATTACTGGGTAGCAGACTTGTTACTTTGTAAAGGTTGTATGAATTTTTTTTATTTTTTTTTGTAACAATTATTTGTTTGCTGTTGGTGAAACCACAGCATTTTGAGGTGATCATAATTTGTTTCATGGTTGAATACCATGGAATCTAATTTCTACATGGACAGAAATGTTTTCATGTATGGCACTGCATAATCATAAACTGGTATTGCATGATGCTTTTGCAGGTAAATTACAACTTATATGGATATATTGTTTCGATGATGATTAAACAGCTTGAATCAGAGCCAATTTCAGTGAATATTAAAATTAATTGATGACTATAGAACTTTGTTGATAAAAAAGTTCAAGATCATGGTTTTTATTATTTGATAAAAAAATAAACTTGCTATATTTTTAATGAAATGAGCAACTAAAAAAGATTATTCTGTAATGATTTGTGGATTGGCTGTACAAATCTTGTGTGCGACAAAGGTAAAATATTTGGGTGATTTTGTAAATGTTAAAAAAGAAACACAGTTGAAATGTAACTACGCTCCCCTCAAACCAGACACAAGTGCCCAATAAAAATCTTGTGCTCTCACAAATATAATTAAATGACATTTTACAGACAATATAATTCTAAATTATTTTTTCAGGAAGATAGTTTATTTGTTGAAATCACGTTCGCAGACACGTGCACCTTTTGTCATAAGACTCATTTTTAAGTAAAGATCATAATAATAAATCAACATTCTTATATATTCATAATTTTTCTATTTGTTTTATCTTTGCTTCATGTAAATATCTTTTTAAGTTCTTTGAATGGGAAACCAGGCTAAAGTTTCAAGGCACAATTATTCATCACTTTATCATACAACTTGTGGTGATGTTAACTTCTTTATGTTGTAATTGGAAGGCCCCGAAATGATGACGTGTTTAATGGGAGGAGAACTTTGATGTATCGGTTGAAGAAAGAAATTAGGTCTTTGGGTTTTTTATGGAAGAAAAACAGATCAAGTGATATACTTGTATCATTTGATGGTTGGGATGTGACTATTGACTATTAACTTGCTGGTCGGGGCCTTAATAAAATTTATCTTTGCCGTCCAATAAAAACTATTCATCACATAACAACTTCATTATGTACTAAATCAACTGACTGTTATATTAACCGAGGGACATAAAATTCATTTCCAACTAAATGAGGTACCATGTGATCATAAACCAATTACTCAAAAGAGTAATTCACGTATAAATATATAATATCAGCATCAGCTCACCCATTTCTCGTGACAAATTTACCCTCACAACTTTACATTCTAAAATAACTTATAAATCAACCGAAAATCAATCTTCTCTCTCTTAATCATAAACATCAAAATAATATTATTATTACTTATTTTAACACACATCAAATATATCAAAACCTTCATCCCAATTCGGAATCCGTTTCGTGAATATCCCGAGAAATTTGCAGTTGCAGAGCTTCTGGATTCTTCCAAAAGCTAATTCATATCAACAGATTGATGTTTACGTGAGTTGTTTCTTCAATTCATCTTGTATTCCTCCGATAATTTGACCTACATCATGTTCATCTTCTGAAATCTGAGTTTTCTGTGATTTGTTTTATCATTTACGACTTCCGCAAGTCGATTTAGCATCGTTGTTCTTCTGATTTCGCTTTTTTGTTAATATGTATGCGAACTGTGTTCTTTTGATAGAGATGTTAACTGTTAAGCTATATATTTTGTTTTTCTAAGTGTTGCAGCATATGTTATATATTCTGACGAAATTATTGCACGTTGTGGAGTGGTGAGACTTTAGATTTCATGATTTTTGGTGAAGATGTTGACTTACTGTGATCATATCCGGTAATAAAGTGTGTCTTCTCATATGATCGCATGACAATTGCTATTTTGGACTTTGTAGATAGTTTATATGAAGAGTTTGACTTGCACAAATACCTTAAATGTCTCTAGGTAACGAATAATCGAATTGATCTTGTTGGCGGTGACTATGGCAGTAAACAGATAATCAAAGGTGACATAAGAATATATTATGACATGTTTAATCCCAAAATGGATAGAAATATTGTTGTGAGTTTTCGTTGTAGGGTAGGAGGATGTACACTTTTGCACCTGTCCATTCAGGTGTTGTTTTAGTTAGATTTTTCTTCGAGGCAAAGATGATTTTTACGCTATATTATTGATAGGGAAGTACCCCCACTTACTAGGATCATAAGTCTTTTAAGGTAAACGAATTCGTTTTCATTTGTGTCTAGTTAAGGGGGCATATAGTATATGCAACAGATAGTTTGTGCTTTTGTTTTGTGTGTTTTTGTATTGACCTTAGCATTTATTGTTTTAAATTTTTTTTTGTTGGTATAGACAGTAGGTTGAATTCAGTCATTCACAAGGTCTCCTGGTTCAGTTTTGCTTAACTCAATGGCTGCTACTTCAGAATCTATCCTTCAAGTGTTATGTAGTGCAGGGGCTTACACATCTCATATGGGTTTATGCCCCAACAAGTCAAATTTCTTGGTTTCGACTAACCATGGTTTGGCTTGTAGAAATAAAAAAGGGTCTGGATGCACCCGAATAAAAGGTTCAAGGCATAAAAGTTACAACATGATCTCTGCGTTTCATTGTGAGTCAAATGTTAGTAATAATTTTAAGTCATTACGTTGTAATTGCCGCCAAATGGACAGCGTTACTGATACAATTAGTGAAACGAGAGATCCGTTTCTTAAAGGTGAATTATCTACAAATGGAAATGGAACATTTAGCAGTACATTGCAAATTGGTGGCATAAATTCCATAGAGGATGAAGCATGGGAGTTATTACGTGCATCGATGGTTTATTATTGTGGTCATCCAGTTGGAACCATTGCTGCTAATGATCCAAGTGATTCTAGCATTCTTAACTATGATCAAGTTTTCATTCGTGATTTCATACCGTCTGGGATAGCTTTTCTTTTAAAAGGAGAGTATGATATTGTAAGGAACTTTATCTTGCACACCCTTCAATTGCAGGTGATTTTCTACTCTTAATCTAATCGAACCTTGTGATTACATGTCGTTTTGTACTCCTTTTAGTACAAGAACATTCATTAATTGGACCTTATTGTATGTATTTTCATATATACACAAATAGAGTTGGGAGAAAACCATGGATTGTCATAGTCCTGGTCAAGGGTTAATGCCTGCAAGTTTCAAGGTGCGTACCGTTCCTCTTGACGGTGATGATTCTGCCACTGAAGATATATTGGATCCTGATTTTGGTGAGGCGGCTATTGGTCGTGTGGCACCTGTTGATTCTGGTTAGTCAAAATTTGATTTTGACCCATTTTTTGTGTTTTGTGTTTTATCTTTGACGGATCAAATGTGTTATGATAAAAGATATAACTAGACATGAATGGCTCAAATGGGTTAATAGTCGTAGAAACTGAAATTGAAATGATTATTTCAGGATTGTGGTGGATTATATTGTTGCGAGCATATGGGAAATGTACTGAGGACCTTTCAGTTCAAGAGCGGGTTGATGTTCAAACTGGAATTAAAATGATTCTTAAACTGTGTCTTGCTGATGGTTTTGACATGTTTCCAACTCTACTTGTGACTGATGGTTCCTGCATGATTGATAGACGTATGGGAATCCATGGACATCCCTTGGAAATTCAGGTACTTGTTTCTAGGCCAACATGACCCGGGCCGCCAGCCCATTTTGACCCATATAAAGAGATCACTTGTTTCGCCCTGTAAGCTTTTAAATTAACATTTTATTGTATTATTTCCAGGCATTGTTTTATTCTGCATTACTCTCTGCAAGGGAGATGCTAATCCGTGAAGATGCATCAGCCGACCTAATGACAGCACTTAACAACCGTCTTGTTGCGTTATCATTTCATGTGAGAGAATATTATTGGATTGATATGAGAAAACTTAATGAAATATACCGTTACAAAACAGAGGAATATTCTTATGACGCGGTTAACAAATTCAATATATACCCGGATCAAATTCCACCATGGTTAGTAGAATGGATGCCTAATAAAGGAGGTTATATGATAGGGAACTTGCAGCCAGCTCATATGGATTTCCGTTTCTTTTCTCTTGGCAACTTGTGGTCAATTGTAAGCAGTCTTGCAACAAATGATCAATCACATGCTATTTTGGATCTTTTTGAAGCTAAATGGGCGGATCTTGTTGGTGATATGCCTCTAAAGATTTGTTATCCTGCTCTTGAAGGCCAAGAATGGCGAATTATTACAGGCAGTGATCCAAAAAACACGTAAGGAATTCAACTTTTTTAGTTATGATGATTTAATAGATTTTGAAAAACTGGTGTATTTTTTCTTGTCATTGAGGTTTTCATTTCTTATTACTCAGGCCTTGGTCTTACCATAATGGAGGTTCATGGCCAACTTTACTCTGGCAGGTCAGTTTCATGTCGTTAAACGAATCTACTTGATAATTTGTCAGTCATCTAAAATGCGTTTAAGTACTATTGATAAATGAATCTTGCGGGTACAAATTCATAGTATTTTTATTTTGTAATCATGGTAAAGGATTAGGAGATGTATATATCTTTTAGATTAGTTTCCTATGAAAAATATTAAATTGAAACATACATGAAGTGGAAGATAAATGTCTTGACCTATTGACACTTTGCAAATAAAAAAAACAACCCAAATTAACCTGATTTCATACAGATAGTTGGAACTACCACCTCTGTTTCAGTGTTACTTGTATCGGTTTATAACAAGTTGGGTTGGCCTGCCAACACTGTTATCTTTTTCTTTTTAAATCTTACAGATAGTTAAAGTATTAAACCTGATCTCAAAAATTGTAATATGATAATAATTTAACTTTAGAAAAACTATTTAGAAGGTTTTTGTTTAACATGTTTGACTGTTAAAGTAAAGTTCAACCCGAACTGACCTGTAAATATAAATTTGTTTGATTTTTCATTCAGCTGACTGTGGCAAGCATAAAGATGAATAGGCCAGAAATAGCTCGAAAAGCGGTGAAAGTAGCTGAGAGCCGCATATCAAGAGATAAGTGGCCTGAATACTACGACACCAAAAGTGCCCGCTTCATCGGGAAACAAGCACGCCTTTTCCAAACATGGTCAATTGCAGGATATGTTGTTGCAAAACAGCTGCTTGATAATCCAGATGCTGCCAAGATTCTAGTGAACTTTGAGGACGCGGAGCTTATTAATGCTTTTTCTTGCATGATTAGTGCTAATCCAAGGAGAAAACGATCACGCAAGGGTATTAAACAGAGCTTCATTATTTAAGACTTTTAGTTTGGTTGAACGCAGTCAAAAGGAGAAGGTTATTGTACTTTATCTTTTGAGTATTATAGTATATTAAGGTTTAGCACTTTCATAGGTTCATGCAAGTTATTTGTAAGAAGGTATAGTTGCTGACTTAAATCTTTACAAGTAGAGAGAACTATGCAAACACATGGAGATAAATACGACGCCGATATGTAACTAGGCAAAAGCACTTTCTTTAAGTGTCTGTGCGGTTCTCGTGTCTTCAAAATACCCCTATAATATTTTCATCTTTATACTCCATTACTCATATAACCTTCTAAAATATTATCTTCTTAAAATATTTCAGTGATGTTCGTAAATGACTTCTCTTACAGCATGGAATTCTAAGTTTGTGGGTGAATTATGGAAGGAAATGATGGACAGTGGGTCTCCGACCCAAGATCGATGAATCAAACGATCCAATAACACAAATCAACAAACTGAATGTAATCTTTGATTGTGAACAACATTTGAGAATACACAAACTTTGACTTGCATTCACTTCATGCATAACAAATCGGCACTTGTTTCTGACCCTTGATATCGACATATATACTAGGACGTCATGATGTTTCATAGTGGTGGTTGGTGGCTACCACCAGATACCATCAAGCCGTTAACACCCAACAGAGGGGAGGGAGTCGTCCGAGGTTTTCCAGCTTCCTCAAGTTGTTACATTAATTTTTTTAATTTTAGTTTTTTTTGTTTTGCAAAGTGTTGTCTTGTTTTTCCTCGTATTATTCTAGTGTGTTGTGGAACTTGTATAGTACAACTTCCAACGCACAAAATCAACCGGTGGAGCCCGGTGAATATTCAGAGTTTGGGATCAAAATTTTAAGTTGGGACTAGGGGGTTGTGTTCCCACTCGGGGCCGGGACTTCCTCACATTTTCTTGGTCACGACACCGCCTCCTTTCATCTCCTCTCAGCGCTCTGTTTATGTATGCAACAGCCGTAGGCTGAGTTTGACTTTTGCATTCAAGCAATTCCCCTTGACCGCACTTAAACCTAGTCGTGTCCAAACTGGGTTTTTTTTCTAGAAACCAGTTTTGCGTTGGGTAGTGTGCTTTGACCACAGTCAAAATCCAGGTATGGGAGGACTTGGGATGGATCCAGTTCGGCTAGGGTAGGGTAAAACTAAACTCGTACCCATATGTAACGGGCTAGGGTCGTGTTGGAATTTGAGTAGAGTTTAAAAACCGAGTAGGGCAAAAAAATTTTCAGAGTAAATAAATATTTTTTTTAAATAAACATTTATAAATTTAATTTTTTTATTTATTTTTACGAGTTTACAACAAAAAATAGATTCACTAAAAAAACACAATTTTACAAACTAATACAATTTTATTATTTTATTCGTCCTGTCGGTTTTGTGATTCTTAGCCAGAACTATTGTTGGCTATGCGAACCGACATATCATATGCAAGTCCTTCTTATCCGACAAGATGATCTTCCGGTTTGCACTTCATCATCGTGTAATTGGTTTTCAATTTGTACTTCATTCAACATCTACTTGTATTAACTTAGTTCATTCAACACCTACTTATATTGTAAATGTGGGTTGGTTTTAGGTTGGATTCAATGTAAATAAAAAAAAACCAAAAAAAAACAATAGATAGGCAACGATCAAAAAGGAATACAGAAACACCATCTGATTCGAACTGAACAACATCCTAAATTGAGTATAGAATGCAGAACATCACCACCTAGACTCAAGTATTGATTTCAAAGAACACAAGTTGCTACATTGGTTTGGCAATAACATAAGTGGCAACTCACGAAATGAGAGAATCAAACATTCACCAACTACCTTTAAAACGTCTTGAATACACATAAGAACCGATTACGAACCGTCGGTTTTCTTCGAGGACAAAGAACCGGTTCCAGTTCGCCACGGGTGCAGGGCACTGAGTATGAAACCTTTTTTTAGTTTCCACCTCTACTTAAACCAACCTATGACACATAATAGATTTTTACAATCATATGGACTTTGGCTCAAATATACATTCGAAATTTCGAACCCCTATTTTATTACATCTTTTGAACAACAAACTAATGATAAAATACTCATACGATTAGAAGATTAAATCTCAATAGAGAAGTAGCCATTGTAATTATCCTATACATGAAAGAAGCAAAACGATAAATAGTAGTTCAAGGTTAATTTGGGAAATTTAATTTTAACGGTACAAGTTGTTGTTAGGCTTGGGGTACCATCACAGTAATTCAGGGTTAATTTGGAAATTTTGACTTTAACTGTACAAGTTGTTAGGCTTGGGGTACCATCTTTATTGCATGCATAGTGTTTAGAAGGGTTTGTTGCTTTCATTTGTACGTCAGAGTTGCAGATCCGTTCTTCCGCCCTTGGCGGTGGCTGGTCGGCCGTTCACGGCTGTTGTGTGTCGTTGTCGCAGCCGGATGTGTTTGTTGGTCGTGGTTTTCTTCTTCGTCCCCTGTCGCCGCTCTGCCTCCCCTGTGTGGTTGAGGTGGAACAAGTGGCGGTGTCGGGTTGTAAGACAGCTGTCGCTACCGTTGTTACCCGCGGTGGACACGAAACATGGGTCCCCATTAGTCGTGATCTCGCCGGAGTTGTCAGAGTGGCCATGCAACCATCGATTGTTGATGGGTAACAACTATCCGTAGATCTCACTGGGCCTTTATCAGGTTTGATGGTATATCTGCATGAAAGTCTCAGGGTAGTCAGAGCAACCACCGATTCTTGGTAGGTGGCATCTGGCATTAGATCACGTCGGAGATCTCACACGTTAACAAGGTTTGATCCTTTTGGGGGTTTTTTTACCATGGCAAAGAGGTTTTTGGCGACTGACTACCAACACCCCGACCTTTCATGGGTCTTCTCTGTTACTATCGGTGTGGGGTTTGAGGTAGCCCTGCCGTTGCCAAAGGCTTAGACTTCTCTGCCGATTTGGCGGCGGCACATGCCATCATCCACTTTGTTTCTCTGCTTTATGTGGTTTATTGTTCTTCCTGCGTGTTAAGGTCCCGGGTTCCTCTATGATAGGCCTCAGGGTTTCGTTTCATTTGGGGTGTTTGGAATTGTGATGCGATTACAAACATTGAATGTGGATGTATGGATGGATTTGTGGTCGTTTTTTTGTTGTGGTGACATAAGAAAGTGTTCCTTTGTCAATGATGATGTTCTTGATAAGAATACTTTTAATTTCAACATGTGTTCATCTGAGACCTTTCGTTTTGATTGGTTTGCGGCTGTGATGTTACTTGAAAACTGATGTCAGTTTCCTTGGCGTAGCAGCCATTTTCGACGTGCAACCAAACCGATTATTTGTTCCAAGGCGCGTTGACACTTAATTTGGTGTTGGCTATAATAGTTAGCTTTTGGCTATGATGACAGAAGCTTACGTCAGAGACTCAGTTTCAACATTTTCATACTACGCGCCAGAGTAATACTTTAGTTATATTATATTTTGTACATCTTTATATATCAGCCAATTTGAAATAAATTCAAGCTTATCAATGTGGTATTATGAGGACTTTATCATTCTAGGGACTCTCACATAGACTTGGGCATAAAAACCGGGTTCGGACCCGACCCGGTGGACCCGACCCGGTATGTGCATACCCGGGTTGGACTCGAAAAAAACCCGTAGGGTTGGAACCGGGTATGATTTTCTAGATTTTCTTAGAACCCGAACCCGACCCGACCCGGAACCAGTTGAACCCGGGTTGGACCCGGTTTTGCCCCTTTTTTTTTTTTAAAGTAGCCGTTGGGATCGATTTTTGACCTTTTTTTGTCACTTTTAGGCTTATAAGTTAGTATAAATAGGTGTAGTTTGATAGGGTTTAGTACCTAAGTCTCAAACGCAAAAACATACGCAAAAAACGCAAAAAATACTCTCGTTTACTCTCGTTTTACACGTTCACTTTCTTCAATCTTGATATGGCTCACTCACAATCTTCCGTTGGTCAAGGTTCGTCCAACGCTCCAACCGTTGTTCGTGTCATTCAAGAAAAGAAAAAAAAATAAAAAAAAAAAGAAAAAACCCGGTTGGACCCGGGTTTCATACCCTACCCGAACCCTACCCGGGTATACCGGGTAGGGTTTTTATGCTACTGAACCCGACCCGGGTTCGTACCCGGGTTCACCAATACCCGGATACAAAAAAAACCCGGTTGGGCCAAACCCGGGTTGTACCCGGTTTTCGGGTCCGGCCCAAACCCGAAATGCCCATCTCTACTCTCACACACCTTTTGTCAAATGCATCGCCATCAGACTAAATTTAAGGGATTTATATTTATTAACATATGAAAAACATGAGCACGACTCAAAATTCACGTAAGTGATCACAAATAGTAGGTTGTAAGAATGACCATTACACAAGTCTAACAAGTGTAGTTTGAACATGACATCAAAGCAAATATTGGGTTATACGCCTTCTAAAGTGGCTCATCAAAATGAATCACAACTCAAAACTACATTGTAAACTTGTAAAGGCGAGCACCGTTGTAAGACTTTTGACGCCCTACGAAGTTAGACGCACCCATATAAATGCTTTGACGAACCACTATAAACTTGTGTGCGTCTAAAAGTTAAACGGTGAAAAACATTTCCAGCTTACGTCAATCAAAAAGTGATCGAGTATAAAACATACTCATTCAGTCGTCAAAAAAATGGCACCGTGAAAAAAATTCATAACCAAAATTCTACAAAAGCAACAGTATGGTAAAATCAAACTGAAATCAAGTGTGAAACAATAAAGAGTTAACAACTATAACCAATGTTTAAAAGTACGGAATCGAGCCTCGAGACGTTTTCCCTTCGCCTCATGAGGCGCAAGCCTCGAGGCGAACAGAGGCGTAAGCCCGAGACGGAATTAAAAAATAAATATAAAAATTATATATCTTATAAAAAATAAAATACAAATTAATTTCGTCATCGGATTCATCAAAAACACACATTAAAAAGACATGAAATGTTTGAAACCGACATAAAGAGTCTAAAACATCGAAAACAAACAGCAAAAACCCCTGAGGCGCACCTGAGGCGCAGCCTTTCTCACCGTCTCAGCCAAATGAGGCGCACGTACAAAATAACCCCCTGAGGCGCCGCCTTAGACTCGTTTTCTAGGAGCCTCGACTAGAGGCACACGCCTCAACTGTTTTTTAAAACCATGACTATAACAACAAAACCACTTCCATTAAAAAATCTCAGATTGTCGACTAAACCTTACATCCAAGACTCTTGCATGGTCTTACAAATTCAAATGGTTCAACAGTAAGGCTAAAAAAGAAAACCAAAATCGATAGCAAAAGATAAAACCTTAGTATTGTCCAAAAGAAGAGAAAGCAAACGGTTTCTTCTAGTCAAATAAGCTGAATCCCATATCCTGCAAATCAAAATAAAATCATGTATGTCAAACAGCACATCTCACTAAACCAGTCAACATTGGATCAAGAAAACATGATATAAAACAAACTTTAGCAAATAGCAAGTAATAGAAAAACTTACATCGTCGGACTCCTCTTTCTCCTCAACTTTCTCCTCTTTCTTTGACTCAGCAGCAGCGGCTGCAGGTGCAGCACCACCACCGCCGCCAGCTGCAGCCGCAACTGCAACACCGCCGCCACCAGAAGGAACTGAAGCTAATTTTTCCCTACCAGATGCAATGAGTTCAGTAATGTCCTTGCCCTTTACTTCATTTAAGAGCAGCTCAATTTTATCATCATCAGCATCAGCTCCAACTGCACAACATCAGTCTCTATGTAAAATGCAAATGCAAACAATTTCCTCCAAACAAATATCAACATTCTTATCAGGAACAATATATACATCATGGACCCAAGGTAGATTAAACACGTGAACCTACATCAGTAACACCTATAACAATAGGTTATATGTCTATGTAACTTGCAAAGATAAACACTCTGCAATTAAATCATTAGCAAACAAATCAAGTCAATCTAAGCATGGTCATCATCGCTGATGATAATAGAAAGAAACCCTCAAATTTCAGTATTTTAATTGCTGTTGAACGAATCAAAAATCAGTCTTGTTACAAAAAAAAATGTAATCAGCTAATCATATATTAACTAGTGTGTTTAATTAGCATAAAAATCTGCAGACAACAGCACACCATAGAGAATTTATAAAAATAAACAAGCTAACAAGACAAGCCACTCGGATCACAAATATGCAGTTCTCATAGATCAAAAACTAAATAAAATATACAACCTAAAAGGCATACCTGAACCGAGGATGTTCTTCAAATCTTCAGCTGATGGGCTGGTGTTACCTCCCAAAAGAGCCAACAAATAAGCAGCAACAACCTTCATTCTAACAAAAGAAACATAAAAGCGTCAATAAACATGTCGCATTTCACAATCAAATCAAAAACCTTTACAACCACCATCATTTCCACTTAACGACTTCACAAGCTTGTTTCATTCCAATCAAATCCAACTTCAAGATTATTAATCATAACAGACACCAATTACCTACTGCAAGTGAGTTAACAAAGGATTTCCAACCAATAATCCAGAATTTAAAAGGTATCAATACGATTAATTTATCCTGAATTTTGACCTCCATGTGTCGTCCTTGAGTTAAAACCCTAATTTGGGATATAGAGAAGAAGATACCTGCAATTCGTGTACAGCCGCTACGTATCTTCTGCTTCGTTAGTGTGGGCGTTAGGGTTCTGCGAGATGCTGAAACCCTAACCCTTTTATAACGATATTGATACTGCTTCTGTTTGTTCTTTCGTGGGCTTCGTTTCAGTGTGTTGAAAATGGGCCGGTACATGATGAGCCCATTAGTAGATCCAATTATTTTCCTAATTTTGTTTTAGTTTAGGTTTTCTTTTACATTCTTGTTTTTGCAAGCATTTGATTTTACTATCATTTAATGATTTATAGTTGTCCAATTACTTATATCATGGTTATAACTAAATGATATATCATGTGAAAAGAGAAAACAAATTTACAATTTGATATAGTGTTATAAGAGTAAAAAGTATTTTTACAAATATCATTACAATGTTGTAATATTCACATATTAACGAAACAAATAGTCCATCTCAAGAAGATCCTCTTCGACCATGTTTGGCGTGTCACTAACCTCCACAGTCGAATTTTCTTAATGACTCTTGATTTAGATTGTTCAAGGAACTCAAGGGTCATAAGTCAGTTTGGATTTAGCTCAATAACCCTCTAGTAAAATACTAATTTCGATTGAGCTAACGGGCTTTAAAAGATTTTTAATCCGGGTTTGAGCTCGTTTATTGGCTTGCTCAAGTGAAATACCTATGCTCATTGGCTTGCTCAAGTGAAATGCCTATATAAGAAACCACAATGAACATAACACACGTAAGAAAACCTGTTATTGCATGAGTGATCTCAGTTGTGTATGAATGCCTTAACTTTTTCTGCCACCATGATTTATGTTCTAGTATTGATGTTAACTTATCATTTTAGAGTTAAACTTCACGCACAATTGTTCATGTATCCCTAATACAACATGTGTGGCAAAATTTTTATGGTTATTTATTTCAATTTAATGGATTTTCTTTGAACATTTTAGAATTGACAACTTGTTTATACACTTGAAACGTTTTAGAATTGTTTACCACTCTTGCATCTACAATATTCTCTGGCTCAGGAAAATGGCGTCATATCATTCTTGAAGCTTCATTGCTCAAGTGTTAAGCTATTTAAGTATTTATCAAAATAATCTAATCTCTTAATTGCTCGAATGATCATTGTATCCACCTGGTCAAACATTTTAAATCTGTAGTCAAAGACAAGTAAAGTCAAAAGTAAACTGCGGTCAACAGGCAACTTAAAATAAAAGTCAACTGCAATCAAATGTCGACTGAAGTTTAAGAGCATTCATAATAGGTTCTTTATATAATTGTAAGTGTATTTCTTATATTATAAGAAATGTTTGTGAATGAAAAAAAAAAAGATAATATTATTAACCATCTATATTTTAGTAAAACATTGCTCATCTTTATTTTTTAATATTTTTTTAAAGTAATTGTGAGTAGATTAGAAATAAAAGATAATAATAAATGTATAAAAAAATATTATTTAATTGCATAATTTTTAGTATGACGTGGTTACTAGTATGATTTTTTGTTTTTTATCTAGACTGGGCAAGATTAGGCTTAATTTAAGAAATTGTATTATTTGGACTTTAGAATTTTAAGTTGTGTTCAACTTCAACCCAATGGGTTGTATGTGGCTTGATTGGATTGTTGATATATATAAATACTTGGGTTAAGGTTTGAATTCTCATTGTATAGGCTATAGAGTTTGTTTGTCATGGCCCATTGGGTATATCCCGAGATGGGCTACTGCCTACGTTTTGTATTCTTTAATTTAAATCCGATAAAATTTTGTGAGGTCCATCTCTGATTCTCTTCAGCACGAGAATCGCATCTAATTAAATCAAGAGAATCAAAATCATGTTAATACTAGAATTACTAAAGCTCAACATAGTGTTCATTTTCGCCTTTCGATCATCACATGTGTCTTAATATTATTCTTCGTGGCGGCTAGCATCCTCACGATTATTAGTACCAACTTAGATGGTTTCATACGTGACATGTCAATTGATTTGATATCCTTATTCACTGTTTTAGATGGTGTATGGTTTACACTAGTGCTAATTTGTAAGAATCTTTCTTTATCTAAAATGTTATTATCACCCATATCGTCAACACATTGTGTTAGCTCACATATCTTCCTTCTTTTAACAACCCACCAATGTTTCAAATTATTTATCATCGGATGATACGGTGTCTAATACATTTGTTCTGCTTGTAACGCATGAACAAATGAGTCGTGAGTTTTTAGCCTGATTTGAATTTGATGTCGAGTAAACCACATTTTGGTTCGACTCTAACCCTCTAACTACTACAATTGTAGAGCATAACAACACAACAATGGATGCCGAAAAAACTGACCTCTAAAACCTTATCAAGTAATTAGTAATACTCAGACTCAGCTCATTGTAAGAAATTGTCTCATACATACGTCACTATCATATGTAACTGTTCAACAACAGTTATATGGGTTGGTAGTCCAGTGATAAGAGTCAAAGACTTTTTGAATAAAACTAAAGTTCAAATCCTAACGTAAGGTAGATTAGAAATTGATATAGCTTATGACTAAGGTAGATGATTATACGGTTTGCCATTAAAAAAAATTGTCCAACAACATTTGTTATGAAACTTGTATTTATTAAATATTGGCACACACATATCTAACATAAAAAATGATGCTTTTTGGCCTGATCTAATTAAATAAAACGTGCGATGTTTTTTGAACATTGAGCATATAGTCTACTGGTTCGATACCAATGTATTTTTTTATCATACGTTTTTATCTGTTTTCAATTTACTTTATACATAAGGAGAATATTCAAATAGTCTAATTAAAATGTTGCCATTAATATAATAAAAATAGTATTTTATTTATAAAAATAATATATCCAAACAAGCTGTTAGCTAGTTATCTTACATGGAAGGATTTGTAGTATTTCAATTTTAAGATTCGCTAACAATTTGCGTGCTATTATATTATTTTACCTTAAAGCATTATGTAACATTACTGTTATTAATACTATTAATCTCTTATGTCGGTGGTAGGGATTTTTTGATTTTTTTTTTTTGTATATTTTTAGTTGATAAATGGAAATGAATTTGAAGCCTAAATCCAATTTTAACTTTGGTTGAATGGTTAGTTAGTTGGATTTCAAGGAAAAGGACACGGGTTCAATCCCACCCAGACCTATGTTTTATTTTATGTCTCTTTATCACTACTATACACACACATTAATATAAATATACTAAAAACTACAATAACTATATGAAAGCTTTGTTTTTTTTTGAAAAAAAGTTAATCTTTATAATATTTTACAGATATTTTGTTTTTCTTTCTATAACTTTTGAAAAGAATATATCGTTACGACGTACAACTGTTGGTTAGTCTATCACGTAATTTAAGTATATATCTAACCAGGCCGTTTTCTTTAATAATCGTTGTTTGACATATGACATCGATGTACTTTTATGTTTAAAACAGTTATGAAATTTCTACATAGAAAACATGTTTAGATTTCTTACTCTTTTGTGCTAATATGATTTACATGACGCTACAAAAAGATCCCCGCGACAACGTGCGGGGATCCAATCCTAGTTACAATTTTTATCCTTTCTCAATTCTACTTATAAGTGATCTTTCAACATTATTATTAAAGTTTGCATTGGTTGAAATGGTTAGGTTTTTGTAGTTTAAGTCACGAGATTGGGTTCGAATCTTACATGTTCCATTTACTTTTTTTCTTTATACTCTTTTGTATTTTTCTTTTCTAATTACCTTTTTCTTTTCTAATGATTTTTTTCGTGAGCGTTTTTGTCTTCTTAATGTTACGTCACATAACACCGCAACGCGGGCATAATACTCTTTATAATCTATATCGAATAGTTGCAACTTTACACATTTCTTTTACGTACTTGCCACGTTAATGTAACCACAGCAAAGCGTATAACAAGGTTCCAAACATGCCGCATCGCGCTCAGGTTTACCCTCAGTACAATTTTATTTTAAAAGCTAATTTCTTACTTTCTTATTTTTTATGTACGTGCTGGTAAAAATTCAAGTTTGTTTACGTTTTAACGTAAATGTTTTCAGGCTTATTTTTAAATATATTCTTAGTTGGTCTAAGTTTTGACTTAAATTTTGTTGAGAAACGAATCGGGTAAAATATAATACGTTTTCATTCGACGGTGTATATTCGAGTTACTTTACGTTCCGACATAAATTTAACTTGGAAACGAGTCGGGGCGATTGTTTATCACGTTACGTACGCCGTCGCCGCAACCCGCGGCGACAGGTAAAGAACTATTATAGGTATTATAATTCATAGACAAAATAAATTTTATTACTCACGTTTAGCACTCTAACCAAACAAACACTATAGATTTTATAAAACACGAGCATCGAAACTGATGAAAATTTTTATTTCCATCCACAGTAGATCTTGATTTAAAGCTATTTTTATATTCCCATTTGATCCACAACATGTAACATCTCACAAGCAAGTGATAGTTTTAAAGCACATGATCATTGCTGCTTGTTGCTTTGATCATACGTAGTACTGATAGCTAGTGTTTGTATGCATGTTCGTCATATAATGGATCACCAGATCATAAAGAGCAATGGCAACAAGCAGAAGCATAGGTTTCAAAGTAACCACATCAGTGAAGTTGATACTATCTTTACGATAAACCAACATCAAGAACATACTGATCAAGATCAAGATCAAGTTCAAACTTACCTGCACGTAATGGAGCATCGTCTCAAGATCAAAACACAGAGACTGGAAAGATCTCAAGGATGCCCTTGCATCTTTAAATTTATTGGGAATCTTGGAGGTGAATACCAACACCCTCGTGTGGTCTCAATCGGCCCTTACCACCGAGGTAGTGATTATTTAGTTGAGTTTGATGACAACAAATGGTACTTTTTGAGAAAACTTCTTTTGAGAATGAGTGCTGAATCAAGTAAAGATTTAGGGTTTTTTTTGAAAGAGATGCGAGAACTTGAATCACAAGCACGAGGGTGCTATGTGTCATATGGGGATGTGGGGATTATCTCTAGTTATGATTTTGTGGAAATGATGTTGCTTGATGGTTGTTTTGTGATCGAGCTCTTAAGGTTTCTAGGAAAGAGCGAAGATAGGATCGATACAGATGAAGATTTGGTTTTTGTGAGACCATCTACGGTCCCTCTTATGGTTGGAGACTTTCTCAAGCTTGAAAACCAACTCCCGTTCTTTGTTATAGAGTCCTTGTTTGAAGTTACAAGGACTTCAGAGCACAGAAAAAACCTACTCCCTTTAATTATGGAAACTATCAGGTCAGTTTTTCTGGTTCCCATTAAATTTCCATTTTTGGCCTATCTGCCCAAACATTTACTCGAGTTAGTATACAAAAGCCTTATGCCAAAGGCATACACTACACATATTGATAATGAGAAGCAGAACAAACATACATCAAATGAACCTATACAATGTGTGACCCGATTAAGAACATCGGGGATCAAATTCAAGGCCCGAACATCTGTTGGATTTTTGGATATAAGGTTCAAGAATGGGGTGGTTGAAATTCCTGTTATAAACATAAACGACTTCAACATGAACCTCATCACCAATTGTTTTGCTTGGGAGCACTCCAGTCGAGATGCGTTCACATACTTCACGGACTACATTTACTTCATGAATTCTCTCATCAATGGACCAAAAGATGTAGCCTTACTCCGCGGGATGATGGGATTATCATGAGACACACGAGAGACGATGCAAGTGTAGTTTCTTTTTTTAACAATTTGGGGAAGAACATACATGTATTCAACATTGAAAGCAACTATTTGTCACGAGTAATGAGAGATATAGAAACATATTATTCTAGTAATTGGGCAACCATAATGAGAACTTTATCAATTCATAATAGTCCTTAATTGTTCTTTTAGTTGTTAGTGCTGATTTATTATGCCATTTAATAAATGTAAAATAGATGTGTTTGCTCTGATTATTAAATAAAAGGGCCCAATCTTAAGGTGGGCTTTACATGATGTGGGCTTGCGGCCTATAGTTTTGTTCTAGATATGATCTTCATTTATTTTTACCCTAATTCACAAGCTACTTTTGTATATATGGATTTTGAAAAACTTGAATGCCATTCTTGTTTATAGGGACAATGTAAGTGTTCGAAGTCATAGAGTATTAACTTTCGGTCTGATTCGGTACATCATGATTCATGTTTTGGTGTTGTAGAGAAAACGATAAAAAGAGACTCGAAGGGACTTGAACTAGAGCCGAGGAACCCGCTGTGATGCACAAGATGGATGTTGTCTAAGATAGGGGACCAAATTTCTCTAAGAGAGGGTTTCGTTGGGTTTTACGCTTTTACATAGGCCGAGTGTAAGAGAGACATATCTATACATGTTAATTATATGGAAGTGTTGAAACATATGCATTATTTCAATTCAATGTCAAATATTAAATACGTATTACTATATTCTAATTCTGGTGTTTTATTTCTTATTCATGTTGGGCTGATTGATATTTGGATACGGGTTTTCGAGTGTTGCTGAGTCTGACTTGGATTAGAAGGGTTGGACTGGTGGGCTCATCTTAAAAGTTGTTTTGGGCTTGGAGTAACGTTGGGCTTGGTTTTACACATTAAAAGGGTTTAAACCATATAATCAGTTAGTTTTGCTCGACATCATCCTCGGTCATCTGTTCATCTTCTTCATCCTATTGAGGATATCTTGCTCGTTCGTGATGCAGATTGTTTGAGTGAACACATTCCGATCATTGTTATCTTACAACATCTGCATCTCATTCTTGTCTTGTTTTATAGAGTTTCTATTGTGTTTCTAACTTTGTGTTCTTGTGGATCCGTTCTCAAAATCATAAATCAAAGGTTCTGTTTGTTTGTGTTTATATTTTTGACAGGAAGCTATAGGACGATACCAAATCCCTTCTTCTTGTTCTTCAAGGTGGAGGTCTGTTACATTGCATTTAGCAACTATGAGTCTAACTAAAAATCCATGTAGTTAACAACGGGTTGTAGTGAATTGTCATTGGACATAATATCTTTTTATTCAGAGCAAATATATCAATGAATGTGAACAATTACATTATTTGATGTTTTGTGTTGTGTATGTATAAAGACATGTAGCATTAACGTGTCTTACTAGCTTTTTTTTTTTTAATGGCAGATTTTATCCGACAAAAAAGAGAACAAAACAAAGAACGAAATAAATTACATCAGCATTAATATAAACTCTTAAGGGAGAGAATTGAATGATACCAAATAAACTCTCACGCACCCAAATTGGTTGTGGATCTTGCTTATATGTAGAGATATAAATATTTACAAACAACATACTAATTTAACCTAAAGCCTTAATTGACGTTAACAAGGAAGATTGAAATCAGCCCATCTATCCCAAATGATAGTCTTAATGGTTCTACTAGATGGATAATCTTTTAATATATTTTTAAATTACAAGTACGAGATTTTGGTATCTTGTAACACCAATTGTTTTCATTGGTTTACGTTGATCGTATTTTGTTTGCCATCATAAGCTAGGCCTTTGCTTTTGTGGGAGTGGTCTTCAACATCCTCTTAATGGGGTTAACTATTCATAATTTAGGTTGGAACATTAGTTATCATCAATTAAAAACCGAAAACTTGGATTACGAAATTGCAAAAGGACTAAAAATTTGACTACTTTTATTCTGCGAATCGTAGTTTAACACTTTATTGTTGTGTTTTTATTTCATGGTAAACACCTTCGCAGGCAACACCAAGAAGTTAGGTGGTGGACAACGTTTTCAGAACCGGATCGGACAGCGAACCAGTCAACTTACTGGTCGACTAGTCCGACCGGTCAGACCAGTCGAACCGGATTTAGAAACTAGATGACGTCATAGTAATATATAAGTATATTAAATATATGGTTATATATAATTCAATATAAATATTTTATATGTGTATTTTATAGTTATATATAAAACTCAACAATAATATTTTATCCAACACTTCAATTCATAGTTCAAAGCACCCACTAAACTCATTAAAATTCAAAAAAATAAAACAAATAAAAAAATCCAGTTCGACCCAATTCCCGATACGACCACCAGATTGGTCCAAACCGGCCGGTTCTTTGAATACAAAACGATTTAGGGTTGATCGGACCGGTCCGATCTTCAAATCCCGGTCCGACCGGCACGATCCGAGTCTGGAAACACCGGTGGTGGGACAACATGAAAAGAGGTCATGAACCAAGATAGCCTAACGGGTGCACCCACTCAGAAATTGAGAGTAATTCCGCGTAAACTTGGGAAGTTTACTGCTCTCATAAAGTCACTATGTATATCAACAACCTCTCATAAAAACATACAAAAACCCTTATTCTTTTGTACCTAGTGACTCAAGGAATTGTTGTCTCTTAACAATGACTTCTGACTTGTTTTATCTTTCTCACAAGTTTTCATAGTGGATAATGGTAGGGAATCTCAGAAAAGGCAATGTCACTACTTCAACGTACAACAAAATAAATAAATTTGCGTGACGTACATAATAAAAAAAGACAAAAAAATATTAAATGAGTGTGAACACATTAAGGTAAAATGATATAGAACTGTAACTTTTTAAAAGTATGTAAGTTTTTATTTCAAATGTATGATGTATATTTTTTTGCTTTTAATTTTCACAAAAACCTATAACATCAAGTACATCTTTGTTACTTTCAACGTACAACAAAAAGAATAAATTCGCAAGTGTGACATGTAAATAATAAAAAAATAAGACAGAAAAATATTAAATGAGTGTGAACACATTAAGGTAAAATGATATAGAACTTTAGCTTTTTAAAACTTAAAAGTATGTAAGTTTTTATTTCAAATGTATGATCTATATTGTTTATCTTTTAATTTTCACAAAAACAATAACATTAAGTACATCTTTGTTACTTGATTTCACCAATAATCACATAGAATATGACAACAAACACATATATGACACTTGCAGATACAATTCGTGAATTTACGTTATAAGAAAACACAATAATTGGTTGTTAAACCGTCCGTTGTTGTTCAATCAACAACTTTTAATATGATAAAAGACATATAATTGTACGAGGAACGGTACTCCTCTTCCCTCCTCTGTAGAATTGCATGTTGATAGTGTTTGATCAGCTATATATAGATTGTGTAGTTATGAACATATGGATGCACTTATAGGTACTAATGATCGCTTTGATCATTTAAATTCACGTTGTCTTAGACCAGGGATGTGTATATTCTCAAAGTAGTCCTCCCAATCGATTATCCTTGGATCAAAGTAGAAGACATTCTCTTCATCTCCGGCCTCTCTAACCGCCTTCCGCAGCTTTTCAGTATTTGTGTCGTCATAGCTACAATAAGTTTTATAAAAAATGTGACGAAAAAAAGACTTAGTTATTTTCAACCTAGACTTATGATACTTACAAGCTTTTAGTGAACAAATAAGGTTCGTAAAGGTTGACTAGCCGCAATACAAAGTTGATCTTTCGCTTAAGATTGTTGTATGTGTTCGCAAAGGCTTGGCAAAGTATAAGATTAACAAATTGAAGTACCTAAAGAATGATAGATAAATTTGTTAGTGTGACAAAGCAATTTTTTTTTGAATTAGCAGGTGGTTTAGGATTACTTCTGGGAGGCTTTTGAAACTTCCTGCACATGTAAATAGTTTGCTACTCTACGAGCAAACTCTTGCAAATCTAATAATGATTTTTAGAATTTGCGAACTTGAAAAGTTTGCTAGAGTGGCAAATGAACTTGGTAGGATTTGGTTTGAATTGTTAAACAAACTGCTTGAATTGTTAAACTTCCTGCACATGTAAATAGTTTGCTACTCTACGAGCAAACTCTTGCAAATCTAATAATGATTTTTAGAATTTGCGAACTTGAAAAGTTTGCTAGAGTGGCAAATGAACTTGGTAGGATTTGGTTTGAATTGTTAAACAAACTGCTTGATGATTTATTAATGAGTCTGCTTGTACGGGTAGCGAATTGTCTTTATGAAATACTTGTCGAAAAAGTTTCAAAAGTTTCTACAAGTGCTTTGCTGAATCCTATGCATGAGAGGAAATGACAGGAGAAAAAGATCAACAGTTCAACCTGTAAAGGAAGCAAGTATCGAAAACCAATGTATCTATGAAAGCTATCCATTGAATCCAACACTGTAACTTCACCCACAATTACAGGCTTGCCATCCTTTCCAATCCATGGATGCTCAGCAAAGTACCGGTAACCACATCTTTGAATTCTGCTAAACTTCACAGGGTTTGCTACAGAAGATCCAACATGGTATATTGTTTCAGAACAAGTTTGATTTGCATGAGCAGCTATTGATGCAATCATAGCATTCACCACTATGTCAGCCGGCACCTAACAATTGTTTTTTCCACATCATTAATTGTTCCAAACAAATGGTTTTGCAAAATGTATATTGAACATGCATGTGTAATATCTATCTTTAAAGCAACTTGAACTCACTACATCATATACAGCATCAGGGTTTCCTAGAAAACATGTTAACTGTCCTTTTCCATATCCAAGAGCCAAGCTATCAATGGTCCTGCATGTTTAGAAAACATGGATAATGTTTTTTTTTTTTTTTTTTTCAAAATCTCAAGGTATTAATTATGTATATGTCCATCTACGTCGTTCATGTCTTCTTAAATGAAAAGAAATTGATTGAATCGTTTACCTAATGCCTTCAACCCAGCCAGGTATGGGTTCTTTGAAGGTACTAGTGATAATTGTTGGACGAATAATAACCACTGGTAGCTCCCCCTTTAAGTGCCCGATAATCATCTCGCCTAACGCCTTGGTAAAAACATATGTATTTGGCCAACCATAGTGATTTGCCCTAAAAGAAAAACTCTTATTATTACTTCCTAACAACATTCGTATTACATGAACATAAAATAAACCGCATTAAGGATTAATCAAAAGGGCAAAGATGAAAGTGAAACATATTATATACCTTTGCATCCCCAAATCTTTCATGCCCAGTTTAATCGATTTATCATTAACGTTTTTACTTGATTTGAGCTCTTTAAGTTTATCTTCGACGATCTTCCTCTCTTCATCTATGTCTAGCCCGTTTGTTCCATTGAGTGACTCTCCTAAGTAGTATGGAGTTTCAAGCATTAATCCTGGCTTCTCTCCGGAGACATAGGCTGAATTTATCTCGTTTTAATGAGATGATCGATGGATCACAATATACACACATAGGGTGTTTTTTTTATTTTACATCACTAACTATTATGAGAAAAAATGAACAAACTTAAATTATTTAAGTTTTATCAATGATTCATATTTTTTAAATGTACACTTTTATATACCATTACATTTTTAATAAAAAATAAAACCCCTTGCAAGCTATATTTTCATACGTTTTTAAACTTTTAATTGTTTACACCTACATATGTTTAGATTACATATATAAACACATTTTGTTCATTTTTATTTCAAACTTCAACATGACGAATAAAGATTGCACTTTTATCATTTTTTTATTTTAAAATTTTTTAAATTGAGTTTTTTCCCCAATAACCGAATACTTTTGTCTGTAAATATTGCATACCTGATTCCAATGTAAATGATTTATTCTGTTATGAATGTTCTTATAATATTTAGTGTTTCATAAAACTCTCCCTTACAACATATATATACATAAATAACTACTGTTTTCTTATGTAAAGAAAACTCAAAACTAGGGTTGAAAAATAACCTGTAGACACATGAAGAAGCAGCTTTACGTTTACACATTTCTTAGCAAAATGCAAAACGTTTTTTGTACCAAACGTATTGAGATTAAGGGCGACGTCGTATCTACAAAAAACCAAGTACTTAATGATGATAATAACAATAATATAGTATATAATTTCATTTTGTAAGGACACATCGATCACTCATATCAAGAGATATTAATTGAGTATAAGTTAACATATGCAAACATTATCTGAAGATATTAATTGATTATAAGTTAACATATGCAAACAATATTTGATATTAACAGTTTTCTTATTATTTATTTACTAGTTAAAATTAAACTTATTATAGAAAGTAATTATATTCAACAGATAAGTTCGTATGTCATGACAAATATAGAAGTAAACCATTTGAGTGGCATCTATATATAATATATAATAACATCTAATAAAACAAAGTTTATTTTGCCACTTGTCTTTCTCTTAAATCATTTTTTTATCACTGTCATTTTTCTAGACATGCATACATCAATTTTCCTTCTAAAAGGGTATTATAATAATTTAAATACTCATACAAATTTCTCTCTTAATAAAAATAAATTTTTATTAATTGCAATATTTTTCTCTCTTATTAAAAAATGGTATAATTGTTTTATTTATTGAACTATTACGTATATATAATTTTAATTATATTTTACATTAAAATATTATATTATAACTATTTGTGTTTATTTTACATATATATTTTACATTAAAATTTAATCCATTTATTTAATAGGTTTTTAGCCTATCTATCTATTCATAAAAAAATTAAAATAAGCGTGAAACAATTATAAACCTCATTATACTTACATTCTTATTTTTCTATATTATTAATAATAATATTACTCATACCATTTTCAAATTAAAAAAATACGTAATTTAATAAATTAAAAACCTGTTTTTATTAAAAACACACTTTTTAAAAACAAAAATCTTATAAAATATAGAATACAAAGAAATTTTTAAAAAAATCATTTTTCTTAAAACAATATATTTAAAAATAATATTTTTTTATAAAACAAAAGCTTAAGAAAAATACATTATTGTTTATTTACTTAGCTATTTATACTTAAGTATAATCATATTTTATATTCAAGCATGATTTTATAATGCATAATTTTTTTTAATAATTATTTAATATTTTATTTATTTAATCCGTGTGTTACACGGAGACTAACCTAGTTTTTTTATATTGTCATGAATGAATCATTTGTAACATAGAAAATCTAGCAGTACGCTGTTTTTAGAAAAAATAAATTTCCGAACAATTGCCTTTAATTATATACCTTTGATCCATCAATGGTGAGTATATACCTATACATACATACACATTTCTGGGAGAAAAAGTGATTTTTCCATACTAAATATTCAAGTCACAACACATGTATTTTATGACGACGTATATATGTCCGCTAAATTACAAGTTGTTTTAGACGTACTATTCTGTAAAGTTTAAATGTACTGTTCTGGTTGCACACTCGCATCTCTTTTATGGGTCAGATTTGCTAACCTTTCGATGCCCATTATAATGTTACACACACAACTGTAATTACTATTAAAATGTAACATTGAATGTTAGATTCATCGACATAATTGTACTAAACACACTGTTGTATCGGGCTTATATGCACTGTTTATCACAAAATATATCCAACACTTTTTTTTTAATATTAGTCTAAGAATAATATAACAATACTATACTAAACTAAAGAAAACAATATCTTTTATTGCATAGTCAAATTTTCCTAAAGATAATTAAATTGTAAAATAGTTAATTTTTTGAATTTAAAAAAGTTGGTTGAACAAATTCAAGGAAAGCATTCAAGACTTGTGTCTTTTTTACTTTTTCAACCATTTTCAAATTCTTATTGATTATAACCTTGTCATCGTTCAATTATACATTTGATTTTTTCACCCCTTCAATCGTTTCTAAATTTCTGTTATTTACAATCTCGTTAACGTTCAATCTCATGAAAACACACTAATGATTAAAAATATATATAGTTGATTACCTAATGAATACAAGTATAAACTAGTGAATAAATGTTTTGTAAATATTTACTGTCTTTAATTATATATATGTGTGTGACGTGTGTGTATGCATATGTATTTGTCTGTATATATTTATTATTTCATGAAAAAGAACACAAAAAACAAAAAGCCATTTAATAAGTATTTTACATATCTATATCTATACTACTATATAAAACCTTTGAGTAGGATACAATTGTAATTTTATTCAAAGTATAAGACATTTAAGACAACTTTTTAAACACAATGTACAAATATGTTATGCAATAGGTCTTGAATTGCCCCCATTAAGTATACTTCTTCTAATTAATATATTATTTAATGCATATTAGATTATTTAATTTACTAAATTAAGTATTATCTTATTTATAATGCTTTTAAAATTATATTTAAATTTACATTTACCATTTATATTTTTATAACTAAATAGTATTTAAATTAAGTATTATTTTATTTAAATACATAAGTTATAAGGTTATAATTACTAAATTTTACATAGTTATAATAATAATATAAGTATTAATATTAACACCCAAATATAGTTAATGTTTAAGCTAGATTGGGTTAGATTGCACTTTTCAAGTGAGACTCGATGACACCCGTAGAATCCCGCGGGTCAAACCACAAATAAACATATAAAAGACAAAAGAATTTGATCGAACACTTATAACTGAGGCTGTAACAAAATCATATATGGTAGCTAATTAAAAATGATTGAGGGTAAAAAACAATCTTAAAATCAACCCTCATTAATGCTTTATTGTTTTAAATCATGTTTATATTTTTTCAATACTCCAATAACTTTTATATAATTTATCAGCTTTTTAAATATATTATAGCACAGAATCAAGAATTTAACATTTTTACAAAATGACAGCTTTTAAGAAAACGTTGATTTACTATGTGTTTAACCATGTATTATATATATATATTGTATTATATGTGTGTGTGTTAAGTAATTTTTTTCATATATGATGTGTAGTGTGCATAATTACGGTGTGAATTTATATACACACATATACCACATTCAAAAGATCAAAACGTGTTACCTCTTGATGCCTTCCTACACCTTACACATTAAAATTACTTTATAAAGTAACACACACGCGAGCTCACACACATGTATGTATATTAGTGATCAAGATCATAATAAAAATAGAAAAAGGATATAACATATGTGTGTCATGTAGTTGTGTTTAACCTTTCGTCAAAATTGGTGGTGGCAGCGGCATTAACTACAACATCAACGTCTCTCCACATTTCTGCTTTCAAACTTGAGTCTTGTACCCCCAAATCCTCACAAGTGATGTCTCCAGCCACCGGGGTAACCTTTTCCGACAAAAACATATGCAAGCTTGACCCATGTTTCTCTTTTAGAACAGTAAACAAGTCCTTTGCCACTGCCTATACATACATCAACATACAAACAACACAATGTGATTGGTTTGATTGATTAGACAAATGTACCACAAAGTTATGAATGATCATACCTCGGTATTAAACCGTTGCAAGGCAGACTTGGCATCAGGAGCTCTAATGAGAAGATATAGTTTCTTCACATTTGGTTGAACTCTTAGTATCTTTTCTATAAAAACTGCATTTATACATACACATATAGTTAGATATTAGTAGATGCAAATGTAAAGGACTATTAGAGTGATAATATTGTGCATTGCGTTTATAATAGAAGTCAAATATTTAAATCCTACGATAACATGCAGCAGTGGAGTAGATTGAGAACAGAATAGGAGCCGTTCTAATTGAAAAAAGTAGAAGTAAATGCAAATCTACATGGGAAGTGCTGGAGGAACTTACTTTTGGCAAGAAAACCTGTGGCACCTGTTATTAGTACCACTTTGTTCTCGAGAAAATCAACAATGCTACCCAACTCCATCACTAGAGGCTCAGGGTGATCAATGTATATATATGTAGAGCGCGCACTTGTCGCGCGCACGCGCATGTGAGAGAGAGATTAATCACGGGGTACGTGTAGCAAGAGATGATGGATTAAGGTTATGCAAATTATATAAGGGCATATGTCTAATACTCAAATAATTGTTAAATGGAAAGGGTAAGGAGGTGAATAATGATAGAGTGCACGAAACTGCTCATTTCTCCACTCGCTCACCTGCCCACCATATTTATATAGAGAGATGATAGGTCCACTTGATGATTTCAGTGATAACATTTTAGTTGGTATTAATGTTTATTGTTAAAATTAGAAAGTTACAACATAAATTACCGTTTATGGTGTGGATTTTTATGTCATGGTCGTATTTCTTTAGCCTATGGTGAATTATCTAGCTTGCTGATATTATTGAAATTTATATGGTTATCTAATAATAATAACTAAATTGTTATTAATAGTAGTAATATATGATCGTAATATGACTTAACACCAAACGTATATAGAAAAATGTTTAGTTAACAACATATGAATAAGTTTCTGACTTCTGAGCTATTCGGCTGTGTCTGATAGATCTCGATATCATCAAATACTAAATATGTTGTATGCATACACACAACAATATAACACACACATGAAAAATATTCTGAGTGGAAGGGATATTGCTAAAAATACAACCTTATGAATTTTAGCATTATCGTATGTTAAGATTTTGACAAATGTCTGATATATATATATGTATGTATGAACAAAAAAAAAATCTAACCATGATTGATCTGGTACATGACATAGGTGGTGTTTGTTTTTCTCAAAAAGGTCTGCGTGACCTCTTTTGTCTGCGTCGCGCAGACCACGCACAGACATAAGGCTCTGCAATGCGTTTGTTTTTTCGAAGACGTTTCATTAAAAAACGTCTGCGTGAGATCTTCTTGGTGCAGATATGGTCTTATCACTTCTACAATCTTCAAACCTCTTCTCTTCACAACAAATACCATCCCCAGTACCACCACCGCCCATTACCACTACCGCTGGCACACCACCACCGCATCCAACGTTGCCACACTACCACAACCACATCCAACATGCTCCACATGATCTCCTACACCTTCTACAGCTTCATCGCCATCCGCTCCTTCCACATCGTTCCGTTTCAGCAAATCTCGTCGCGAAAGCAGTTTCTGAAGATACTCGCGTTGTCTACGATCTTCTGCTTCTCCGTCGTTTGTGGTAATACGTCTCTTAGATACCTCCCGGTGTCGTTCAATCAGGCGATCGGAGCAACGACGCCGTTCTTCACCGCGATTTTCGCGTTTTTGATCACGTGTAAGAAGGAATCCGGTGAGGTGTACTTCGCTCTGATGCCGGTGGTGTTCGGAATCGTGTTGGCGAGTAACAGTGAGCCGTTGTTTCATCTATTCAGATTCTTCATGTGCGTCGGATCCACCGCCGGAAGAGCGTTGAAATCGGTGGTGCAGGGGTTGTTGTTGACGTCGGAATCGGAGAAGCTTCATTCGATGAATCTGTTGCTGTATATTGCGCCAATGGCAGCTTTGATTTTGTTGCCAAGATGAAGAAGTGGGGATTGGGAAAGTGACAATTGGGAAAGGTGGGGTTTGGTTTATAATAATAATAATAATAATAATAATAATAATAATAATAATAATAATAACGTTGCAGACGTTAAAAAACAAACGCTTTTTTTCTTGCAGACTGCAGACGTTTGGTCCACATTTTCTCCTGCAGATGTCTGCAGATATGAACCGCAGACTGCAAACGTTTTGCTGCAGAAAAAACAAACAGCACCATGGTGTTTAAATTCGCTTGCTCTATCCCATAGGTTGCAGGTTCTAGCAACCTTTTTAGAGCTGATTTTTAGCCAAACACCCTCCTCCCCTTATCCTTTTTTTACTTTTTAATTATTATTATTATAAGGATATGTTATAGGTACGTTTATTATTTTCATATTCGAATTTTTTTTAAAAATAGTGTTTTTAAAGGGATGATGTTGACACGGGTTTTTTTTTGTTGGGATTAGACTTTAGGAGTACTCGTCCCTGTCAAGGGCAGGTTCCTTACCTTGTTGACCGCACCACCATCATGATTTCACGGGGTTTTGTCTTTTAGTCAGAACTCGCTCATAGCAGGAGCGAGTTCTCTATGGAATCTACCAAGGGCGAGTTCTCAAATATGATGTGATGGTTTTTGAAAACTCGTCCCTGCTATGGGCGAGTTCTGGCTAAAGAATAAAACCCCATAAAATCATATGGTAGCGCGGTCAACAAGGTAAGGAACCCGCCCTTGACGGGGGCGGGTACCCCTAAAGTCTAATCCCAACGAGAAAAACCCCTCAGGTCAACATCATCCCTTTAAAAACACCATTTTTTTTAAAAAAAAATCTTAATATTCTCTTTATTTTTTTCTATACATATATATAAATACATAAAAAAAAATAGAAAAATATGGATGTTCATATAATAAATTTAGATGTTCATATACCCAAGCCTTATTTATTTTATGTTGTTCTTCCTGTTCTTTTATCATTTTTAAATGGTATTAACTATCAGATTTTTCCTTTCAAATTTCAAACTCTTAGTTATTTTATGAGTTTCAGTTTCCAATTCTTAAATTTGTTATTCTTTCTTTTTCTAATTTTTAAATATGTTATTTTTTATAAATAACTTCACTTATTTTAATCAGTTTGTAAATAATATATTATTTTAAAATTCATGTCATTCATGTAAAATAAATATAATTACTTTTTAAAATTTAAATCATAATTTTCTAGTATTTTTATGTGACATCGCACTGGAAAAAAATACTAGTTTATCCTACTTGTATAATACTAATTATCACATTTGTTATGCATCATGTATTGTACAATATGCATAATGGGTTGTACCCACCTCTTTTTTAATCTTTAACTATTTTTATTTTAATCCAATACTTTTATATATCTTATATAATTTAGCCCCAATATTTTTTTACTTTCAACTTTGGTCCCCTACATTTCATATTTTAAACATTTTCGTTTTTCGGTCAAAATTTTACGAGTTAACATGCTAAAACATTTTTACGATCATTTTTCACCATTTAACTACCCCGTCCACTAGTACAAAAATAGGACCTTTTACAGCTGTTATTTAAGTCTTTTAAAACGATTTCATAAGCGTTTTAAATGTATGCGTTTTAAAAAGTATGAAACGCTTTATAAAAAACAATAAAAACGCTTTAAAAAACTTTCCTTAAACGTCGATTCTAATATCCATAACCGCTGTAAAAACTCAATTCCCCGATTAAAATTAATTAAAAATAAATGAAATACAACTTTTTTTTGTTCCAAGCAAATCAAATACAGCTAGTTTTTTATCTATTGCAGCTCTTTTTCTAATCAAATACAACTCTTTTTCTTATCTTTTTCTTATCAAATATAGCTTTTTTTCTTATCAAATACATCCATTTTTCTTATCAACTCAATACAGCTCTTTTTGTTATATAGTACATAAACACGGATAATTTTAAAAGCAAATTATAAAAGTAGCAAACCAAATATTATATACAGAAACACAAACTATCAGATATTTCAACATCATCAGATATTTAGATTACATTATGTGTTTAACCTTCTAAACTAAGTAACAAGAGAAATCTCTAAACTAATTGAATGGAAATATAGGCTTTTAGTTAAGCTGTCAAAATTAGCTGAACATCTAACAATGTTATCCTAACTTTTCATCAAATCTGAAATAACTAGACGCATCAAAACGTTAAGACGCCTGCTTTCAAAACATCATATTTGCAGCCTTGGTCATTCCAACACCACTATCATTGATTGTCAAAGTGTTGATACTTCTAGTCAGTCAAGCGCTCTTGAAACAAATCTTGTCCAAGCCTGTAAAGGGTTTAATTATTAGTTTTCAAACCTTTTATAACTATATAAACACACAATTGTTTGAATATTAAAGACAGTTACATAAACCTAATTTTATATACTAAGTTACGAGGCTCTTTAAGAAACATTAAGTATTCAAATTCAAATGTATGGAGAGTAAAAGTAAATTAAGAGACTGAAACTCAATGAGTGATATATCCATAAATATAAATCAGCTACTCTCTTGACCAGAATTTTATATATGTGCACTACGAAACACATGCAAGAAGATATCAATTAAAATAGAAATTAAAGGTAGACAAAAATAACATATTGCTATAAACTACATGCAAATATATATGAACCTAACCAAAGTTAAAACATAGCATTCACAACACCACACTTTGAATGAAAAATGATAGGATTAGTACTTACATTCATTTTGCCATGATCTCAAAACTCCAAAGTGATCAAAAAGTTTTCTAATGTATGTTCAACAAATTGATCAATTTCACATGGTCAGAGAGGCCTAGTCTCATGCATCATCTGAAATAGATAGATAGATAGATTAAATTTAGATTGCAACCCAATATATTTATTCTATTTAGCGTAATATAAAAAGATATAAGATTTTAAAATATACTTACAAGATGTTCTTTGCACCGAATAACAAAATCATGCATGGCCTTCATTACATAGTATCCACATTCCCAGCCTTGAGATTGTTGGTAGCACTAAATACATTGAATTAACAAATATTTATTTGAAAAACAAAATTAAACAAATACAATAAGAAAGAGAAAAAATATACTTACATAAACCATTTGTCATAAAATTCTTTTTCCCGTAGCCTTTTCAAATAAGCTAACGATGATGTAAGACTCAACATTCTTTCCTTTTTTTATTGAATCGATAATGTATCCATAGAATTTATGATTGGTAGGATTGCGAAAAATTATAATTAACAACCAATGACCCCTGCTTAAATAAAAACTTAAAAATTAGTATCTTTAAAAAACATAAATAAAAACATTATAAGAAACATAAATAAACATAATACCCAGCCAAGTACGGTGCCATAAAATATTGCTTGTCCTTATGATGCTTCATGACATCTTTAATATGATCGATGACAAAATTACTATCCGTATTGAACACACTAAGTTCAATCATTCGAGGATTAAAATATGCAGTTTTATCAAAACCTTTACGTTGCCCAAGTGTATATAAATACCTAAAATAGAAAAACAAAAACGAGTTTAGGTTAATAACACCAATTAAAGTAAAAGAAAGATTAACATATAATATTTAAACAAAAAATAAGCAAACTTACATCGTATACCAACTCAAGACTCCAATTTCTGCCCAATCATTGACATGTAATTTCATCATTGACTCTATTTCAACATTCTCATTATAATTTTCTCTAAACATCCTGCTTGGTGAAGTAACAATAACTGAGATGGTTCGGGTAGATATGCGCAAACTTTTCTGCTAACTTGTGTATTTTTTTAGGCCTTGATTTTGCCATTGTCAAAAGTTTAGTTATTGTGTCAAGTTCCTTAGTTGTTTTAGAATCAAGAACCTTAGCAGCTTTAGGATCAGGATCATCTTCGGTATGAGTAGGTTGTACAGGGAACTCGTCACTCAACTACATTATAAATGACACTATCAAACCTTTTTTACAACATTTATTATAAGTAAAAGTATGTATTTGTGTTTTTATGTGTGTATTACAGAATAAATTGATTACCAGATCTAAAAAACTCGCATCGATGTTTCCTTCTTTATAAAATGTCATGTTTTCTTCATCAAACTACATTTTAAAATAAAATTATATTTATGTTAACTAATTATAAATTAAAAAACAATTACATGTACAAGCCTATAATCCTCAGAATGTTGTGGCGGGTGTTGATGTTGGGCAATTGATTGTCATGAAGAACCATTTTTTAAAAGCTATGCATTATAAAAAAATATTAACATAACATTAAATAAAATTATATACGGTTATCGTTTGTATAAATTATACCTTTATCGCATTTCTAGGCCACTGAATGAACTGTCTTTGTGTGCTTCCCATATCAGTTACTTCTTCATTCTTTGTGTAGCGCGGGACAGGAAAACTTTTACAAGTTTCATTTACAAAATCTACATGGACTTTCACGTAATCTTTGTGCATTGGGTTTCCATGTAAAATCCTAATCGAAGTAGGATAAACTCGTCCATGTCCTAAAACCAAATCGGGATAGCTATCGTCGAATGGCCATATAAGTTCACAACTACTTATTAACTGTAAACACGTAAAAATATTAGTAAACATTCTGGAAATAATAAACAAATCTTAAAATATATTACCTCAATTTCCGGTAGACAAATAAACGAGCTCGCCTGAGCTTCAGCAACTTGATTCTGGTCTTTCTGCATGTTGGCTCCATATTCTTCTTTTTCTTTCTAGATGTACCATCCGCTTTCATCTCTTTCTCTTTACAATGCTATTAAAATAATATATTACAGTCAATAATTTGATTAATATAAAATGTATAAGAATTATATAAGAAAATAAAATTATACCAACTCGTGAAGTCTTCCCGTCAATACACCTTCTGATAAAAGATGTGGTCCAAGTTCAAATAACTTTGTGACAGGATTGTAACGCGCTTTACTAACGACGTATATCTTTGAACTTTCATTTTGCATATGAGCTATATGTGGGTAGCTTGAAACTAGTTGATTCCACCTATCTTCTCATGAGTTCATCAATCCAACAAATCCCATTCGTCCTATACGAGCCGGCTCTATATTTTTTTTTTGCACTCATCTTAGCTTTTTGACTTTTTTTCTTCAAACAAAAATAACGATTAGTACTAATTACAACATATAATAAAAATAACAATAACTAACAATAATCATAAATCAAAAAATACCTTATACTCTACAGACAAAGCTTTTGAAACAAAAGAGTCCCACTTACTCCTGTCGAGATATTCGTAATCTTTAAAAGGAGATATATCTTTTTTAACATATTTTTTTACAAGCGTATGTCGAAAGTTTTTTATTATCATCTTTCCTAGATTCATAATTGTATTTTTTGCATCATCCTTAGGTATTCTCCATGATACCTACATATTAAAAGAAAAAAAGGTTAAAATAAAAATTCACACGTATAATATTTAAAAATAAAAGGAAAAATAAAATACCTTAATGTACTTCCATAAATCATCATACAATTGTTTGTCTACCTCTTTGGCTAGTTGATAATAAGGAATCCTTTTTCTAAACTCTATGCCAACCCATGATATAAAAAACGCTGCATTATCACCGATGGCTAAACCATCCCTAGAGAATTTAATTGTAAATTTTTCCGGATCATTAAACTTTTTCTCACATGTTGAAACTCCTCGGGTGCGCCTATTAGACATTTTCTCTAAACATGAAACACAAATTTAATAACAAGTTATAAAACATGTAGATTTGTAAAGAAATATTATACTTACATTTCCAAGGAAATTTAGATTTTTAAACTCTATAAACATATATCAATCAATGCAAAAAGGTTCAAATATGTGAGGACATGAACCAAATAATACAAAACTACAAGAACTTAAAAAAAGAAGAATGTATAAGAAATCACCCTCACTAGTATAGGACATGAACTTGAATATTTAATTATTTTATTTAAATAATCACTCAATAGTATTAGAAAAATAGCCTGTTAAGTTGTTAGGCCTAATATAAGAAAACTAATAGAAATTGGAGAAATTAGGATTACCTTCTATAACAATCTGAATGATAGTAGGTAGTTTCCGTTTAGACTTCCGGCAAAATGACGGTAGTCGAGTATCACGTATCCTGCCGACAAGACACAAGCTATTAAGGGGAAGGGTGGTCCTCGTTGCGAATCAGCAATGTGTGGATTACGAGCGAGTATCCTGGTAATAGGTGGTTGAGTAAATTGTGGGTTAGGTCAAAAAAATTTAGATGAAAGGAGGTAAAAAGGAACGGCGGGAAAGGGTGAAAGTAATTGTGGGAATTTATTGGTTTTTTAAATCAATTTCACAACTATTATTTGAGATGGTTTATAAAAAGACTTTTATTTACATTAAATATATACGGGTTCATAAGAATTACCATCCATATTATTACTAATAAAAAATACAAGAGTGGCACTGATGTTTGTTGATAATTTTATTTTTGATGGCAATATAATAATTTAATCAAACTTTAGTTCATTAAAATTTAAAATAAATGCATAGATTAATTATAAAGAAATACAAACCTTTATCCTTTAGTTTGACGTGGTTGATCAATGTATATTCCTTCATCATGGTTAGATCGTAAGTATGTGGTGCTATTAGTTTCAGAGACATTCGTCTATTGAATGCCGACAGAAAATGGTGGTAGTTCATCAAATTGATCGTATTCTTCCACGTCAACAACATTATCCACACCAAGAATACGTCGTTTACCTTGCAATACTATATTGTGACCCCTCGTATTTTTGTTAAACGTTTGTTAACTTCGTTATCTCTTGTAAGTGTGTGTTTTGTCATAAAAGCAAATATGAGGATTCATTTGTATTTCTTTTATCTTGAACTTATTTGACATATAACATTTTAATGTTATTGATTAGAATAATAATAATAATAATAATAATAATAATAATAATAATAATAACAACAAAAAATACTAATAAAAATAATAAGCTTAAAGGAGTGTTAATCTTGAAAGTAAATAAAAATAAAATGAGTCTCTTTTTAAAAAAAAAAATTAGAAAGCTTGTAATTAAGTAGTTTGTCATAAAATAATAAAATTTAAAATCCCAGGGACCAAAGTGTAATATTGTTTTAAACTGAATCTTGAACTTTGGAATCAAAAGAACAAATCATAAACTGCAGGGGACCAAAGTGTAATTTTTTTAAAACACAACTCCACCCCCGATTTTCCGGTGAGGTCTCCGGCCGAGCTCCGACGGAGCTCCAGCCGCCTCAAACTTTCTAAATAGCCCATATTAATCGAATTAAAATGCACCATTCGAACCGTGGAACCCATGCGAACTAGGTAAAGCGTATTAATTGGATTTTAACAGTGGTATAACTCCCAAATGAAACCGAAACCGAATTCATTCGAAGCTCAAATCTGTTTCTACACTTAATCGATGTAATTGTGCAATTAAACGGCGTACACGCTCACTTAATCATTTAGAAGCTATTGATGATAATGAACTCACCTGAAACAACATTTAAGCTATTCAATCCGACCTGAAACGGCCGACATAAACATGATAGCCGTTGGGCAACTAACCGAACAAATCAAGACTATATAACAAGGGGGAAAGATGACATTCGTCTCTTTACAACTATTTGCAAACTCAATTTCATCAAAAGCACACTCATATTGAAATCTCCAAATCAAGAACCATCGGCTTGTACCCCGTTTCATCCTATCGAATTTCAAGCTATAACAGGTAATTATATTGGGTCTTTGATTCGTTTTTACATGGGGAACAAAAGCCCCATGGTTAATTTCTGTATCAACATCAAAATTTTGTTCAATTTGATCGATTTTGGTATTAGGGTTCTTATGATTTTGGGCTACTATTCTGGTTTATGTTTTAAACTTTTGAACCGGTTCTTTGACACTAAGCAGGGCTGTGGCCCGGTGGATGTAACATGAGTTGGTGTGGCAAGGGACCTGGGTTCGAACCCGAGGCCCTGCCACTATTTTTTTAGGGGGTTTTTATAATATTTAAATCTCAGAAAATTATTTAAGTATTATTAATAATCATATAAAATCTTTTTCAATAAAAAAAAATAAAATCATTTTCTTTTAAATTTTCTTAAAAATTTAAATTAAGAAATTTCCGTTTCTTTTACTTCAATAAAATTACAAAAATTGTATAAAATACTATTTATCATTAATCTCAAATGGTAATGAGTTCCACTTAATTTTTAATAATTTCAATTAAATAAATTCTTTATTGTTATAGTTACACGATTGTTTATTTATATCTTATAAAAATAAATATATAAGTACATATTTAAAATGTACACTTATTGTAACTAATAGCATTGTTATAATCATCTAAATTTACAAAATTACTATTTTTTTATAAATGGTAAATAATAACCATTTGAATATAAAAGTTTAACTTTTATTAAAAGCGATTATCACTAAATATCTTATTTAATCATTTAAATACCAAAATAATAACAAATTGTATCTATTTAATAATTTAAAAATCATGAACTAACGATTTATAAATATAATACCAAAATCACCATGATTAGCATAATATGACGTTTCATTTAGGTTGAACATTAACGAATCCTCGGCATTATATACAAGACTTCTTATTTGTCATCTTTGTAATCCAAGTGAGTTTTCATACCCCTTTTATATTATTTCATACTTTTGGGGTAAAACATGTTAATCATATTATAAACACACTTGTAACCACGTTTTTTTTAATCTTGTAACACTTGTGCAATTCATCTTATTTTGTCATGGTTATTTGAACTCATCTAACTATCATGTGATGACTCTTGTAAGATACAATCATTAACTATTGCTAGCCTAGCGACGTCATAGATCTATGGGCCTGACAAGCCTATTGGTGCTAAAGACGAGGTATTGCCGGCTCCTAGTGTCGTATTCTTGAGCACTATGGGAACCAAGTATACTTAGCTAATCGTGTAATCTTGTAATGGCTATATTTGTCAAGGTTTGATTGTTACATTTGTTCATCTATCTTTATTTACTTTATTATAACCTATGACGTGAATCTGATAAACCTATGGAAACTCACCAACATATATTGATATTATTTTTAACATGTTTCAGGAAATGGTACTGCATAACTTGCTTGAAGACTTGTTCACATCTAGGATTGGACCTAGATAATAATAAAATGACGTTTATGTCACATGACACTTTGGAAATTTTATTTTTGTTTTGTTTGAAACTCGTGTTATTTCTGTTGGATCTTATATGCCCAAGACACATACAAGATTGATGTGGTTAGTACGTTATGATCCAAGTCGGGTCATACCCAATAACAAGCTAGGCAAACACCGTTAAACATTTATTTGTTGATCATGATCAAGCAAATAAATTATGACACCAATTTAGAAAATGGGTTTTCTGAATTATTGCATTTGAGATAGAACAAATTATATGGATATTTTGTTCATGAGATATCATTTGTTATGTTGTTTAAATAAGTTAAATAACATCAAATATAAGAGTGTTTAAGTTATAAGATTAAAATTAGTTTAATTATATAACTTAATGGGTGATTAAAATGATTTAAAAGGGTGTTATTTTAAAATGGTGGGAACCCATTTTAAAACAAAATTTCGGCCGCCCCTTTTGCTTCTTCTTGGGATTCTTTGTCTTGTTTTAAGACAAGACTTTAATCCCTTGGAAAGACACACCAAACAACACTCTCTCTCTCACATGCAAAGGACTCTTTCTTCTCCATTTTTCTCTTCACTTTGACGGACATAGAAGCTTGGAAGAGAAGACTTTGGGTGTTAACTTCCTAACAAGTTTGGTGCTTTGCAAGGTTTGTGGGTATACAAGCTTGAGGTCTTCTCTTTTGAAGACTAGACATTCAAGAAACAACATCTTCCTCCTCTTATCCGTATCCAACTTGCTTGTTCAAGAAAGGTAGTATTCATGTACATCCTATGGTTGGTTTTGATAGCATTTCTTTTCACATATATATGATCCTTGTTCTTGGGTTTGTTTTCTTGAACATATAAATGTTTATTTTCAGAATATAATACAAGTTTTAAACTCCATACATCCGCTGCGTTTTTATGTTTAAATGGTTAAACATCCTTGTCAAAACTTGTAAAAACCCAACAATGGCATCTAGAGCCGGTTATGTGGAAAACTTGCTTCAAAAGTCCAAGAAAAGTTAGTTTTGTTGGACTTTTTCAACCCATTAGGGGCTGTTTTGATATGGATAAATGAATCCCTTATCTTTCAAAGTTTTATCTCACATGCTTTAGAATAAACCTTGAAAGATTAACATCAAGTGGTTGATTGTTTTGTTTGGACTAAACCTTAAAGTTTGGGTTTATGTTGGCCGAAATTTTAAGGGTTAAAAAGGGAGTTCATGGTTGTTCTTGGATGTTGTATTTGATACATATTTTGGTGCATAACATAGCCTTGACCTAATGTGTTTTGGTTTGGATGAATGTGATTGTCATGTTTAGTTTTATTCATTAAAGGGTTGTAATAATAATTTTGGTGTTTGTATCTTTTGGGTTGTAATTTATTTATTCATTGGTTATGTAATAAATAGATTAGGTGCATTTCTTTTATTAGAAAAATTGTATTAGGATATGATTTTGTAAAAGAAGATGCACAAGTTGGAGACTCAAGGAAAGATACAAAGGAAGAACTCAAAAGACATGGACACTTGAAGCATTTGGATGTGGATTCGAGTGGGAGTTCTTGGACACATTTTAATGTGTCATTATTAACCCTTAGGAAAGACCTAGTGACAACACTTGTGATGGCAAACAAGTGTGGTCACCTTAGTGGCTATGGTTATGCACATATGATTGAATGGTTGTGCTTGTTTGGTTGTTTTGTTTTATGTTGGTTGTTTGATATATGGATATGCATAACTAACAAATTTATAAACATAACAAGCTGAAAATAAATGGTTCTTAATCATTAAGTGGTTAATAAAAGGTTATTAAAAGGATTAATGATTTAAATAAAAGGGGTTTTATTAAAAGAACCATAGGGTACCATGTATTTGAAAGCATGCAAATGCAAGGTACATAGAGTTTTCTAAACTAGAATTATGAAAACTTAAAATGTCTTTTGAAAACAAGTTTATCACCATCCTTTTACACAACACTTAAGTCACTTGAAAACTCTTAATGGGATAAAGGTCACCTAACCATTTTGAGGGAACTTGTGATTTAAGGTGGGAATGCCGTATTTGTGGGATAAAGATCACCTAACCACTTATATTGGTAAACTCACATGTGTGTGTAAGTAGGGTAACTTGATTTGCAAACCATGTTAAATGGATCACCTACAATATGGTTTACAAAAGGTGTTGATGGGATTAACATGCCGACTATACATATGATGTTTAAGTCGATCCCATACCCCTAGAAGTTGCAAAGGGTTGCAATTGTCAAACGTTGACTACCTTGTTAATTTAAATAATGGGATAAAGATCACCTAACCACTATTTAAATGTGACGTTGGATTCTAGAACTTTATTTTGTGTATGACACATAAAAGAAATTTATAATTAAAATGATAATATCGTAAATACTAAAATGAACCTTGTTAAATTTTGTAGATGGCCACCAACAACAATGAAAATAATGATATTCCATCCGCTCACAACCTATCACTAAGAACCATTCTCCAAAAGGAGCGTCTAAACCATAACAATTTCATTGATTGGTTTCGAAACTTGAGAATTGTTCTCAAGCAAGAGAAACGGTCATATATCTTAGACGATCCGATTCCCGATGAACCCAATGAGGAAGATGAAGAGGCCTACTTGAATTGGGTGAAATACACTGAGGACTCGGTCCAAGTGTCTTGCCTCATGTTGGCAAGTATGACTCCGGATCTCCAAAAGAGTACGAACATCACGGAGCATACGACATGATAACCCAGTTGAAGGAAACGTTCCAACAACAAGCAAGGGTAGAGCGCTTCGAAACGGTTCGAGCACTCCATGCATGTCGTATGGATGATACCCAATCGGTCTCATCTTATGTACTTAAGATGAAGAGCCACATAGACCGCCTCGAAAGGCTGAATTGTCCCGTCTCGAAAGAGTTGGCTACGGATTTGATCCTCAACTCTTTGTCAAAAAGGTTTGACAATTTTGTTATGAATTATAACATGAACGGTTGGGACAAGAACATAACTGAGCTTCACTCTATGCTCAAGACAGCCGAGGCGGCCATGGGTAAAAGGAGTTTACCCGTTCTCACCATCAATGAAGGTGGGAACAAGAAGAGGCCTCACCCCGCATCCAAGGCAAGTGTTGCCAAAGGTAAAGGGTACGTTGGGAGAAAGGGAAAGGGAGTGGTAAAAGTGCCACCACCAAAACCAGCGGAGAAGAAGCAAAAGGTTGCTTCGGATGACCCATGCTTTAAGTGTGGGGAGATAGGACATTGGGCAAGAAATTGTCCTGTCCATCTCAAAGAGTTGAAAGCAAAGAGGGATGCCGGGCAGACCTCAGGTACAATTTTCATGATTCATATTGATCTAAATATAATATCCTCTAACACATGGGTATTGGATACCGGATGTGGGACTCACATTTGCAATTTGTTGCAGGGGTTCAAAAGAAGTAAAAACTTCAACAAAGGGGATGTTAGCCTCTACATGGGGAATGGGGCAAAAGTTCAAGTTGAAGCCCGAGGGGACTACATCCTGAAGCTTCCAAATGGTTTGGAAGCAATTTTGAACAATGTTTTGTATGCTCCTAGTTTGACTAGGAACATTATTTCAGTTGCACAATTAAGACAATATGGTTATGTTTTGATGTTTATTGAAAATGAAATTCATGTTTCTTTAAATAACATCTTTTATTTTAAAGCTACTCCTATAATGGTATTTATGAATTGGTTCATGAAAACACATTATATGATAGCTCGTTGTACCAAACCACCACCAAGAAGCTCAAATTAGATTTGAGTGACACCTATCTTTGGCATTGCCGTCTTGGTCATATAAACAAGAAGCGCATACAAACTCTTCAAAAGAATGGTCTTTTAAAAGCAAGTGAATATGATTCATTTGATGTATGTGAATCTTGTTTACAAGGCAAAATGACTAAGGCACCTTTTAGTGGCAAAACCGAAAGGGCAAAAGATTTATTAGGTATCATACATTCGGATGTATGTGGTCCTTTTAAGCCAATGACTAGGTATAATGAAAGATACTTCATTACCTTTACCGACGACTATAGTAGGTATGGGTATGTGTACTTGTTAAGACACAAAGATGAAGCTTTTGAAATGTTCAAAACCTTCCAAAATGAAGTAGAAAATCAACTCAACAAATCAATAAAAATTCTTCGCACCGATAGAGGAGGTGAATACCTAAGTGATGCTTTTAGAGATCATCTTAGAAGTTGTGGGATTATCTCACAACTATCTCCACCTGGAACACCACAACACAATGGTGTGTCCGAGAGGAGAAATCGAACTCTATTAGATATGGTTCGATCTATGATGGCTGGAAGCTCATTGCCTCTATCATTTTGGGGCTTTGCTTTGCTCTCTGCGGCCCGTATTTTGAATATGGCCCCAACCAAGAAAGTGGAAAGGACACCTTTTGAAATATGGCATGGAAGGGTTCCATCTCTATCATATTTAAAGGTGTGGGGATGTGAGGCTTATGTAAAGACTCCCACCTCAAACAAGTTAGAAAGACGTTCCACTAAGTGTATTTTTATTGGATATCCTAGAGATTCTATGGGATATTATTTCTATGATCCATTGGAACAAAAGGAGTTTGTTGCCAAGAAGGGTGAGTTCTTGGAAGCCAAGTTCCTTATGGAAGGAGCTAGCAGTAGAACAGTGGATCTTGAGGAGGATCAAGGTCCACAACCCGATACACGTTTGGTTGACACTAGCACTCAACATGAGGATGTTGAGAATGATCAAATGGTTGATCAAACACACAAAACGTTCGCAAATCTGGTAGAACTAGTAATCCACCTGAAAGATATGGATTTTTCATGGATGGGTGCTATGTGGTTGATTCCGATGAACCAATCACATACCATGATGCAGTGTCCAATTTGGATTGTGACAAATGGCTTGAAGCCATGAATGTTGAGATGCAATCCATGTATGACAACCAAGTGTGGGACTTGGTTGTACCACCTCTTAACTCCAAGGTAGTTGGAAGTAAGTGGGTTTTCAAGAAGAAAACCGATATGCATGGAAACTTGGATACTTATAAAGCTAGACTTGTAGCAAAAGGTTTCACTCAAACTCAAGGGGTTGATTATGATGAGACTTTTTCGCCTGTTGCAATGCTAAAGTCTATTAGGATATTATTTGCCATAGCTGCTCATTATGATTATGAGATTTGGCAAATGGATGTCAAAACCGCTTTTCTAAATGGATATCTTGAGGAAGATGTCTATATGGTTCAGCCTGAAGGTTTTGTCGACCCAAAACATCCTAACAAAGTATGCAAGTTAAAGAAATCAATCTATGGATTGAAGCAAGCGTCAAGAAGTTGGAATCACCGTTTTGATGAAGAGGTAATTAAATTTGGGTTCATCAAAAATGCTGATGAGGCTTGTGTGTATAAAAAGGCTAGTGGGAGCATCATCACTTTCCTAGTATTGTATGTCGATGACATCCTACTATTTGGAAATGACATTCCAACCTTGGAAGGTATAAAAACCTGGCTTGGAAGCTGTTTTTCCATTAAGGATCTTGGTGAAGCCGCCTACATTTTGGGAATAAAATCTATAGGGATAGATCAAGGCGGTTGATAGGTTTAAATCAAAGTGCATACATTGACAAGATCTTGAAAAGGTTCAAGATGGAGAACTCTAAGAAAGGTACAGTACCTATTCAAAGAGGAACGATATTGAGTACGACTCAATGTCCAAGCTCAAAGGATGAGCAAGATAAAATGAAGGGAATCCCGTATGCATCTGCTATAGGATCCATCATGTATGCAATGATATGCACTAGGCCGGACGTGTCATGCGCCTTGAGCATGACAAGCCGATACCAGCAAAATCCTGGAAATAGTCATTGGATGGCTGTTAAGAACATACTTAAGTACCTAAGGAGGACTAAAGATATGTTCCTAATCTATGGATCTGGTGAGGAGGAACTCGTGGTAAAAGGTTACACGGATGCGAGTTTCCAAACTGATCGGGATGACTCACGATCACAATCGGGATACATTTTCATCCTAAATGGAGGAGCAGTCTCTTGGAAGAGCTCTAAACAAGATGTGGTGGCATTATCAACTACAGAGTCAGAATACATCGCCGCTTCATTAGCAGCTCAAGAAGCTGCATGGTTGAAGAAATTCATTGCCGATCTAGGGGTTGTCCCTTCCATTCAGGACCCCCTAGAAATTCTTTGTGATAATGAGGGTGCGATTGCTCAAATCAAGGAACCCCGTGCACATCAAAAGACTAGGCACATTGAGCGGAGATTCAACTACATAAGGGATGAAGTTGAAAAGGGAAAAATATGTATTCGCAAAGTTCACACGGATCAAAACATTGCGGATCCACTCACGAAGCTTCTTGAAAAGGCAAAGCATGAGGGTCATACTTGTGCCATGGGACTTCGATATTCTAGTGACTGGATTTGATTTTGTGATCTTGTATTTGGATATTGGAACCTTTTATTACTTGAATGAATTATATGTTATAATGTTTCAACTAATGTTCCAATTTTGCATGTTTAATCCATGAGTAAATCATTTACTCTAAACGTCCGTAGTCGTTCATGCCTGTGGGAACAAGTATGAGGGTAAGACTATTATGAACTTGGATTGGTAGATATTCATTTGGATGAATATATAGCAAAGGGTTGCTGCCAAAGTTCATAGATATTTATGGGATATAAATATTGGACTGCCCGCATTTCAAATATTACTACATGGAATCTTCTTGATTGATCATAAGTAAATTTGAGTAAAGGCGAATATCATTTGGTATCCTCTGACCTGAGATACATATTGGGTCTTGATATTCACCGGGTATTATACTTTGACTTAGTTCTTCGCTGTTCTGAAACATGGCAGTACATAAGACTAAATTCGGGTATAGCACGAGGTGATTGTGAGAGACGTATGTAATCAAGATGGGATTTGTTCCTCTTATTCGTTGAGAGTAAGATGTCTAAGGCCTGCTAAAGTTAAGTCAATGGAGAATGATCATTCTGTGTCTCTAAGATTTAACATGACATCTGTGACAAAAGGATAGATGATTGTTTCACCTAAAACATTTTCGAGTAAGATACTTGAAGGGGATGATGTTATTGAATGGCACTTAGTCATACGTATTAAGGGTAGTAAACCGTTGTTAGGCGGTATTTACTGCTTGCATCAATCTTCTATGAATCTTGTGCAAGTGGGAGATTGTTGGATCTTATATGCCCAAGACACATACAAGATTGATGTGGTTAGTACGTTATGATCCAAGTCGGGTCATACCCAATAACAAGCTAGGCAAACACCGTTAAACATTTATTTGTTGATCATGATCAAGCAAATAAATTATGACACCAATTTAGAAAATGGGTTTTCTGAATTATTGCATTTGAGATAGAACAAATTATATGGATATTTTGTTCATGAGATATCATTTGTTATGTTGTTTAAATAAGTTAAATAACATCAAATATAAGAGTGTTTAAGTTATAAGATTAAAATTAGTTTAATTATATAACTTAATGGGTGATTAAAATGATTTAAAAGGGGTGTTATTTTAAAATGGTGGGAACCCATTTTAAAACAAAATTTCGGCCGCCCCTTTTGCTTCTTCTTGGGATTCTTTGTCTTGTTTTAAGACAAGACTTTAATCCCTTGGAAAGACACACCAAACAACACTCTCTCTCTCACATGCAAAGGACTCTTTCTTCTCCATTTTTCTCTTCACTTTGACGGACATAGAAGCTTGGAAGAGAAGACTTTGGGTGTTAACTTCCTAACAAGTTTGGTGCTTTGCAAGGGTTTGTGGGTATACAAGCTTGAGGTCTTCTCTTTTGAAGACTAGACATTCAAGAAACAACACCTTCCTCCTCTTATCCGTATCCAACTTGCTTGTTCAAGAAAGGTAGTATTCATGTACATCCTATGGTTGGTTTTGATAGCATTTCTTTTCACATATATATGATCCTTGTTCTTGGGTTTGTTTTCTTGAACATATAAATGTTTATTTTCAGAATATAATACAAGTTTTAAACTCCATACATCCGCTGCGTTTTTATGTTTAAATGGTTAAACATCCTTGTCAAAACTTGTAAAAACCCAACAATTTCTTTATTGTATGTTACGAACCTTGGAAATTAATATTATTGACACTTTGAATTAGCGTTGTGTGGCATGAACAATCTTAACCCTCACACCTCGACATTTCCGCCGTTAAGGTTGGGGTGTGACAGATTGGTATCAGAGCCCATAACTATAGGGATTTAGGTTATTAGAAATGGTGGCCTAGACTATAGTTAAATTAGGGACCCTTACATGACATTTGTTATAATCTTGTAAGTATGCTTATGTGTCTATCACATGTTGTTACATGTTGCATGATAAATTCTTTATGTGCTATTTGTTAATATTTAGAATATGATGCCTTAGGGATATGACTTGAACCTTGTATACCCCAACTTCCTAATCCTCTTCTTATGCCTCTAAGTTCTACCGCGTCTAATCTTTTTCTAAATCTTATTCTCGACTACGTGTGGAAATCCACGCATCTTATCGAATGGAAAAATTCCTTAGACGATATGTCTAAATCTTGAAAATCTCATCGAGGTTTTAATTCTAATAGCCTTAGGGAAGTGTGTGACATATAAACACCTGTATTCTGGATTTCCTGGCAAAAAGCCATCGGGCTAAGGCAAGCGTTTCGTATAAATATCATTGCGAGACCTGTTATGCTTACCTGAGGATTTCTGGGATGACTGCTAAATTATGGTCAACATACACATCTTCCTCGGGGTAATTGGTATTAAGTCACCTCGACGTGTCCATGTTCCTATTGGCTATGTGGTATCAAATGGAACCATCCTGGTTATATTTAAAATATAAAAAATTCTTGATTTCTTGAACTAATTTATTACCGAATTCTAATATTTTCTTTATTTCTATCTTATAGAATGTCTCGTCACCAAGGAAAGCATGCTACTTCCGATCGCAAACTTGCCGCAATGATCGCCCGTCAAATGGCTGTTGTACTCCCGATGATGGTTGCTGAACTTAGTAGCACCTTAATGGCCAATAACAGCAACAATGCTAATGGAAACAATGGTGGTGATGGCAACAATGGTCATGGGGAGAATAGCAACAACCAAGGTGGGAACAACCGCACCTGCAAGTTCAAGCACTTCAACTCATGCAAACCCACTAGCTTTAGTGGAAAGGAAGGAGCCACTGAACTTCTCGAGTGGTTCGAGAGTATGGAAAACACATTCATCAACAGCGAGTGTCTCGAGGAGCTCAAGGTCCGCTATGCTACAAGTGTTCTGCAACAACGGGCGCTTACATGGTGGAATAGTGAGAAAAGGAACCGAGGTGTTGATGTTGCCTTAGCGTTGTCTTGGGAGGAGTTTAAGGACTTAATGGTCCAAAAATTCTGCCCGAGAAGTGAATTGCAAAAACTGGAGGAGGAGTTCTGGAACCTTAAACAGAATAGTGGAAACCATTTGGCATGCTCTACCCGTCATCACGAACTGAGCATGCTTCTACCACACATGGTGGATACCGTACTCCGAAGTATCGAGAAATTTATCAAGGGGTACCGCCTCAAATTCAAGATGCTGTGGTGGGAAGTAGGCCCACAAATTTGGAGGAGGCGATCAATATCACCGCCCAGCTCATTGAAAATCATATTAAAGCTGGCACATTGACGGTAAAGGGTGCCAAGTCAACTACAAAGGTGACTCCTGAAGCAACAAAGGAGGTGAAAGTTGAATCATCATTCAAAGGCAAGAAGCGCAAGTTCAAACCGGCCCGCAATTATGCTGTGACAGCACCAAATGCCCCTCAAAGGCAAGCTGTCGCTACAAATCAAGCCCCCGTGGCAAGGGCTTATACTAGACCATACCCGATGTGCAACACCTGCAAGTACCATCATACGGGAAACACTCCTTTCCGAATCTGCTAGTTGTGTGGAAAGTATGGTCATTTGGTGGCCACTTGCCATCGTGCCTCGAATAATGCTGCAATGGTTGCTAATAGAGCCTGCTACAACTATGACGAAACTGGGCATTTCATCCACAATGTCCTCGCATTGCGGGAAATGTGCCACCGGCTCGAGGAAGGGCTTTCAACATCAATGCCAACCAAGCTCAAGCCAACAATGACGTGGTTAATGGTATGTCACCATTTTCCTTCAATCGTTCTTTTATCTTGTAAAATTCATGCCTGCTTTCCATGTGCCAATAATAGTTTATTATTTGAGCAGGTATGTACCTTGTAAATAGTAGATATGCCTCTATACTTTTTGATTCGGGTGCGGATAAGAGTTTCGTGTCTTTAGAGTTTGAGCCTATTCTTTCTAAGCCGCGTTCTAACTTAGAAAGATCCTTTACGGTCGAAGTAGCCGATGGCAAATCTATTGAAGTCGACGTCGTGATACGTGATTGTGTCTTAAGTCTTAACGAGCACTAGTTTCTTATCGACCTTATTCCTATACAACTGGGGAGCTTCGACATCATTATCGGCATGGATTGGTTAGCCAAACAACACGCGGAAATTATATGCTTCGAGAAGTGCATTCGTATTCCTTTACCATCAGGTGATACCTTAAAAGTCTTTGGGGAGAGATCATCCCAAAGACTCAAACTTATGTCTTGTATCAAGGCCCGAAAGTGCTTGAGTAAAAACTACGTAGCTTTCATGGCTTACGTAGTTAACACGAAAGCCAAGGGGAAGGAATTGAAGGATATTCCTGTTGTACGAGATTTTCCCGAGGTGTTTCCCGAGGATCTTAGTGGGTTGCCTCCCGTTCGAGAAGTTGAGTTCAAAATCGATTTGATTCCTGGTGCGAACCCCGTGGCTAAGTCACCTTATCGTCTTGCACCGTCTGAAATGCAAGAACTAGCTAGTCAACTACAAGAGTTAACCTATAAGGGTTTTATTCGACCTAGCTCTTCACCATTGGGTGCACCCGTGCTATTTGTGAAGAAGAAAGATGGTTCTTTCCGTATGTGCATCGACTACCGGGAACTCAACAAACTCACTATCAAGAACCGATACCCTCTTCTTAGAATCGATGACCTCTTCGATCAAATTCAAGGAGCTACACAATTCTCAAAGATCGATCTACGTTCTGGGTATCATCAACTACGTGTTCACGACAACGACATTCCAAAGACCGCGTTCCGTACTCGATATGGACATTACGAGTTCGTGGTTATGCCTTTTGGCTTGACTAATGCACCTGCTGTCTTCATGGATCTCATGAATCGAGTATGTAAACCGTATTTGGATAAATTCGTGATCGTGTTTATTGATGATATTCTTATCTATTCCAAGACAAAGACCGATCACGAATCGCATTTACGTCAGGTCCTTTATCTTTTGAAGAAGGAACAACTATATGCCAAGTTCTCAAAGTGCGAATTTTGGCTCGAAAAAGTTCAATTCTTAGGACATGTGGTGAATAACCAAGGAATTCACATCGACCCTGCAAAAATAGAAGCCGTGAAAAATTGGTGTGTTCCCACGACCCCAACTGAGGTTCGTTCTTTTCTGGGTTTAGCGGGTTATTACCGTAGGTTCATTGCAAACTTTTCAAAGATTTCTAAACCGCTTACGGTGCTAACTCAAAAGAATAGACTTTTTGAGTGGGGACCCAAACAAGAGGAGGCTTTCGAGACTTTAAAACACAAACTGTGTAATGCTCCTATCCTAACTCTTCCCGATGAAAACGATGACTTCACTGTGTATTGCGACGCGTCTAGTCAAGGCTTTGGTTGTGTTCTCATGCAATGAGGCAAGGTCATAGCTTACGCTTCAAGGCAATTAAAGGTTCATGAAGTGAACTATAGAACTCACGATCTCGAACTTGGTGCCGTGGTATTTGCCTTGAAGATTCGGCGGCATTATCTTTATGGAACGTAATGTATAGTCTACACCGACCACAAGAGCCTCCAACACGTGTTCAATCAAAAGGATCTCAACATGAGACAAAGACGTTGGGTTGAGTTGATTAGCTACTACGACTGTGACATTCGTTACCATCCTGGAAAGGTGAATGTTGTAGCCGACGCGCTGAGCCGCAAGATTCACAATAAGACGGTCTCACTTCGAGAAATTCGAGATCGAAGGAAATGGTTTGACACGTTGGGAGAATTTGATACCAAGATTCACGTGGATGTTAACGAGGCTACTATCATGCTTCAAAATATAAGGATTGATAGTGATCTCGAGTTTTGCATCCGCGAGGCTCAACAAGCAGCGTTAACTGAGGAAGGGAAGGTTGATGAACTAGCATCTAACATTCGATCACAATTGGAGACAAAATCTAATGGCATGTGGTATTTCTTGAACCTGCTTTAGATTCCTAATCGCGACAATCTCCGTCACTTCATCATGAATGAAGCTCACCAAACTCGATATTCTATTCACCTTGGGTCCGATAAGATGTACATGGATCTGCGTGGCCAATATTGGTGGCCAAGAATGAATAAGGATATTGCATCTTATGTCTCCAAATGTCTCACGTGCGTAAGGGTCAAAGCTGAACATCAACGGCCTAGTGGTTTACTTGAGCAACCTGAAATCCCTATGTGGAAATGGGAGCATATATCCATGGACTTCATAACCAAGTTACCACGAACCTCTCGTGGCCATGATAGTATATGGGTGATTGTTGACCGTTTGACCAAAACGGCACATTTCATACCAATACAAGACACATACAAGGTTTCAAAGTTGGCTCGCATCTACATCGATGAAATTGTGAGTTGTCATGGCGTGTCGTTGCATATTATTTCTGATCGTGATGCTCGATTCACTTCACACTTCTGGTTTTCCATGCAAGAACTCTTGGGTACTCAATTGGATTTAAGCATGGCTTACCATCCTCAAACGGACGGTCAAACCAAACGAACAATTCAAACTCTTAAGGATTTGTTACGTCTTTATGTCCTTGATTTTGGTGGTGACTGGGATACGCATCTGCCGTTAACGGAATTTTCGTATAACAATAGTTATCACTCAAGCATCACGATGGCACCATTCGAAGCTTTATATGGTTGTAAATGTCGCTCTCCGATCTGCTGGACTGACGTTGGTGAGAATTTTATTATGGGTCAAGAAACGACCGACAAAGTCTCCAAAATCCGTAATAACCTTGAGGTGGCTAGAAGTCGTCAAAAGAGTTACGCGGATAAAAGACGCAAACCATTGGAGTATCAAGTCGACGACATGGTTCTTCTTAAGGTTTCTCCATGGAAGGGTGTTGTTCGCTTTGGGAAGAAGGGAAAATTAGCCCCATGTTTTGTAGGACCTTTCAAGATTCTGAAAAGAATTGGGAAAGTGACTTATAAACTGGAGCTACCTTCCGAGCTTAGCGGGGTTCATCCTGTCTTCCATGTCTCAAATTTGAGAAAATGCTTGGCCAATGAAAATTTGCATGTTCCTTTGGAGGAAATCCAAATTGACGAGTCCTTGTATTTTGTCGAGAAACCTGTCGAGATTATGGACCGAGCACTGAAGAAGACCCGAACAACTACCACGCTATCGTCAAGGTTCGTTGGAAAAACAAACGAGGAGCTGAATTCACCTGGGAACGCGAGGATTACATGAAGAAGAAATATCCCCATCTATTCGCTTAGTCTCTTTTAATTTTAGGATGAGATTTTTTAAAGTTGGGGAGACTGTGACCCCTCGTATTTTTGGTAAACGTTTGTTAACTTCGTTATCTCTTGTAGGTGTGTGTTTTGTCATAAAAACAAATATGAGGATTCATTTATATTTCTTTTTATCTTGAACTTATTTGACATATAATATTTTAATGTTATTGATTAGAATAATAATAATAATAATAATAATAATAACAAAAAATACTAATAATAATAATAAGCTTAAAGGAGTGTTAATCTTGAAAGTAAATAAAAATAAAATGAGTCTTTTTAAAAAAAAAAATAGAAAGCTTGTAATTAAGTAGTTTGTCATAAAATAATAAAATTTAAAACCCCAGGGACCAAAGTGTAACATTGTTTTAAACTGAATCTTGAACTTTGGAATCAAAAGAACAAATCATAAACTGCAGGGACCAAAGTGTAATTTTTTTTAAAACACAACTCCACCCCGATTTTCCGGGGAGGTCTCCGGCCGAGCTCCAGCCGAGCTCCGACCGCCTCAAACTTTCTAAATAGCCCATATTAATCGAATTAAAATGCACCATTCGAACTGTGGAACCCAAGCGAACTCGGTAAAACGTATTAATTGGATTTTAATAGTGGTATAACTCCCAAATGAAACCGAAACCGAATTCATTCGAAGCTCAAATCCATTTCTACACTTAATCGATGTAATTGTCCAATTAAACGGGTGTACACGCTCACTTAATCATTTTGAAGCTATTGATGATAATGAACTCACCTGAAACAACATTAAAGCTATTCAATCCGACCTGAAACGGCCGACATAAACATGATAGCCGTTGCGCAACTAACCGAACAAATCAAGACTATATAACAAGGGGGAAAGATGACATTCGTCCCTTTACAACAATTTGCAAACTCAATTTCATCAAAAGCACACTCATATTGAAATCCCCAAATCAAGAACCATCGGCTTGTACCCCGTTTTATCCTATCAAATTTCAAGCTATAACAGGTAATTATATTGGGTCTTTGATTCGTTTTTACATGGGGAACAAAAGCCCGATGATTAATTTCTGTATCAACATTAATTTTTGTTCAATTCGATCGATTTTGGTATTAGGTTCTTATGATTTTGGGCTACATTTCTGGTTTATGTTTTAAACGTTTGAACCGGTTCTTTGACACTAAGCAGGGCTGTGGCCCGATGGATGTAACATGAGTTGGTGTGGCAAAGGACCCGGGTTCGAACCCGAGGCCCTGCCACTATTTTTTTAGGGGGTTTTTATAATATTTAAATCTCAAAAAATTATTTAAATATTATTAATAATCATATAAAATCTTTTTCAAAAAAAATCATTTTCTTTTACATTTTCTTAAAAATTTAAATTAAGAAATTTCCTTTTCTTTTACTTCAAAAAAATTATAAAAATTGTACAAAATACTATTTATCATTAATCTCAAATGGTAATGAGTTCCTCTTAATTTTTAATAATTTCAATTAAATAAATTTTTTACTGTTATAGTTACATGATTGTTTATTTATATCTTATGAAAATAAATATATAAGTACATATTTAAAATGTACACTTATTGTAACTAATAGCATTGTTATAATCATCTAAATTTACAAAATTACTATTTTTTTTAAATGGTAAATAATAACCATTTGAATATAAAAGTTTAACTTTTATTAATAGCGATTATCACTAAAATTCTTATTTAATCATTTAAATTCTAAAATAATAACAAATTGTATCTATTTAATAATTTAAAAATCATGGACTAACGATTTATAAATATAATACCAAAATCACCATGATTAACTTAATATGACGTTTCATTTAGGTTGAACATTAACGAATCCTCGGCATTATATACAAGACTTCTTATTTGTCATCTTTATAATCCAAGTGAGTTTTCATACCCCTTTTATATTATTTCACACTTTTGGGGTGAAACATATTAATCATATTATAAACACACTTGTAACCGCGTTTTTTTTTTAATCTTGTAACACTTGTGCGATTCATCTTATTTTGTCATGGTTATTTGAACTCATGTAACTATCATGTGATGACTCTTGTAAGATACAATCATTAACTATTGCTAGCCTAGCGACGTCATAGATCTATGGGCCTGACAAGCCTATTTGGTGCTAAAGCCGAGGTATTGCCGGCTCCTAGTGTCGTATTCTTGAGCACTATGGGAACCAAGTACACTTAGCTAATCGTTTAATCTTGTAATGGCCATATTTTTCAAGGTTTGATTGTTACATTTGTTCATCCATCTTTATTTACTTTATTCAATAACCTATGACGTGAATTGTCATCTTTTGATATATATACTTATGTATGATAAACTTATGGAAACTCACCAACATATTGTTGACATTATTTTTAACATGTTTCAGGAAATGGTACTACATAACTTGCTTGACGACTTGTTCACATCTAGGATTGAACCTAGATAATAATAAAATGACGTTTATGTCACATGACACTTTGGGAAATTTTATTTTTGTTTTGTTTGAAACTCATGTTATTTCTTTATTGTATGTTACGAACCTTGGAAATTAATATTATTGACACTTTGAATTAGCGTTGTGTGGCATGAACAATCTTAACCCTCACACCTCGACGTTCCCGCCGTTAAGGTTGGGGCGTGACATATATGATATCTTGGTTTGCTCGGATCATTAACAAAAAACACTTGTGTGGCTTGACTTGCGAGAATAAATGGTTCTAACTTATATCCATCTGTTGTAAGGTCGACAAGTGTAAAACCATGTTCATCAACTTTAACACCCGTGAGATTATTAACCCACTTACATCTGAATAAAGGTATAGTGAATAGATGATAACTTAACTCCTAAATTTCTTCTATGACACCATAATATGATTCTTTGGCGATTCTTAATCTTGTACCATGGTTCATTCTGTCGAATTCTGTAGATGAGGCAGTTAGTGTAACTCCACTATTTTGTGTTGCACTTTTTCATCTTGGTTTTTAGTGTAGAATGTATAACCATTTATATCATACCCTTGGTATGATCTTACTCTAAAATCTGGCCCCTGCCCCAAATTTTCTATAGTTTTATCAGCATTTGGGTGACCATAAGTTTCTGCCACCTTATTCTTCATCCATTCGGAAAACTCCTCGTTATGTTTCATTTTATACCATTTTTCTGTCTTTTGTAAATGTGTTGACTGTAATATTTTTATGTGTTCTTCAATATACGAAGCAAGACATGTCATATGTTGTAAAACAACAAAATATGCAAGTTGTAGATCCTCACGACTTGGGACAATTAATTTAGGACCAACTACTCCCACACCTGCAAGTCGACCAGCATGACGACTTTTAGGCAAACCAATACTTTTAACCCCTTCCAAGTAACCTGTAAATAAATCAATCATTACATTATAAAATACATTTACCAAAAGTTAATTATATTGAAAAATTTATGATATGATTACCTGTGCAAAACTCAGTCACCTCTTCGGAAATATATCCTTCAACAATACTGCCCTCAGGTCGATTACTGTTTCTTACATAGCCTTTCAGAAATCCCATATATCTTTCAAAAGGGTATATGTATCGTAAAAATACAGGACCACAAGCCTTAATCTCTCCTACGATATGAGATACTAGGTGAACCATTATATCAAAAAATGACGGTGGAAAGTACATCTCTAGTTCACAAAGGGTAATGATAATTTCCTTTTCCCATTCATCCAATATTTCAGGATCAATAACTTTTGAGTGAATCATGTTAAAAAACAAACAAAGTTTTGTGATTGTATGTCTGATGTTATCCGGTAACAATCCACGAATTGAAATAGGTATCATATGTGTCATTAAAACATGACAATCATGAGACTTCATACCAAGTAATTTACGATCTTTTATTGACACCAATCTTTTAATATTTACTGAATAGTTAGATGGAACTTTAATACTATGTAAACACTCGCAAAACTTTGTTTTTTCTGCTTTTGACATTGTATAACAAGCAGGTGGGAGATAAATACCATTGGCACTTTCAACGGGAGTAAGCTCTTTACGTATTCCCATTTCTTCCATATCTCTTCGGACATTAATCCCGTCTTTAGTTTTTCCAGAAATGTTTAGTAATAAGCCCAACAAGCCGTCACATACATTTTTTTCAATATGCATAACATCTATTAAGATTTACTAAATTCTTATGTTAATAATTTAATTGTATCATATTTTAAAATATAATTTTATAATTCTTTTATGTGTCGCCTGCGTGGTTCAATGGTTTTACGTTTACTTTTTGTTTGGTTTTAATTCTTTTTCGTTTTTTTATTTTTTTAATACGAGCTTTGTTAATATTGGTGGTCACTGATGGTGGTGTGTCATTGATGCTGTTTGACATGGTTTTACGCCGTTTGCTGCAATGCGGGGGTTTAATAGCAGTTTATATTATACTAATTACTAACTTTTTCTATGCATAATGGTGTTGTACCTTATGCATAGGGGGGTTTTAAAAAAAAGTTAACTTTTCACTTTTAACCCAAAGGTTTCATATTTTGCAAAGTAACCTTCCAAAATTTGATTATTTTTACTTTAGACCCAAAGGTATTCATCTTTCGCAATTTAATCTCATAAAATTTTATACTTTCAACTTTGGCCTCATATACTTTTCATATTTTGCAAATTTTCATCTTACGTTCGTTTGTAGGTTTTGCAAGTTAACACAACACAAACATGCATGTGCGATTCACTGATTTTACGATTCGCTTTACTTTATGGTTTGTGGTTTGTACCTTATGGTTTGTGGATTGTAAGTTACTTTGTTTTTTCTTTACTTTTTTATTTTTAACCCTATAGTTTTCATCTTTTATATTTAAATACTTACACTTTTTTTTAATTTCAACTTAAGTCTCATTACTTTAAATCTTTGGGAGAATTACATATATCCCCCTCTCCATAAAAAAACTATATATTTATCTAAAAACAAGTTTCAATACATAAAATATAATGCTTTTTAAGCATTTTTAGGGGATATATGTAATTTCACAAGTTTGGGATAAATACGTAATTGACCCTAAATTTTTACAAAATTTTCATTTTACGTTTCGGTCTAAACTTTTCGAGTTAACATACTGCAACATGTGTATCTGGTTCAATGTTTTTATATTTATTTTTTTCAGTTTAACGATCACGTTGTGTATTGTGTTTCGTTCTAATTTATGCACATTAACACGTCGTAACGCACGTGCATGGTTCAACGTTTTTAAGTGTATGTTTCGTTTGGTTTTAAATTCTTTTGTTTTACAAGTTTTTCTGGTCTTGATGGTCGCTAGCTACGGTGTGACATTGATGCTACTTGATATGGTTTTACGGTCTCACCGCAACGCGTGAGACTGAATACTAGTTATTAACTAAATATAAAATAGTTTTTCTTTAAATTGCTCGACCAGATCATCATCTCTTTATAGCTGATTTCATATTTGTTCGCCTTCTCCGATTGACTTCCCACCAAACTAATAACTTTTAGCTCACCTAAAAAGGATTCTTGATTATTATCGTTTAATTGATTATTTTCATTGCATCACTATTTATAGAAGTTTCATGACAAGTGAAAACTATGAAATACAATTTCTTAAAACCATTGTTTTGGAAACTGGACCGGACCGGTTGGTCCGATCTATTGGACCGGGAACCGGACTCCAATCCAGTCCTTTTCGTTGCTTAAAATCGTTTTGTTGTTGAATCGGTGTTGAGAACGGTCGAACCAACTGTATATATATATATATATGTTTAATTTTTTAGTATTTTTTTACATATATTTATAAAAATAATTATAATTTTATCTGGTTCATATATCTGGTCCGACCGGTTAAACCGGTCGGCCAAACAAACAGGTAAAACGACTGGTTTGTTGTGCGATCCGGTTTTGAAAATATTGCTTTAAACTTCAAAGCACAAGTCACCAAAAACATCTTACTCAGCGAATTAAATTTTATTATTTAAATATTACAATAACTTTTACACATGTTTTGGTTTTCTCTTATAGTTTTATAATATAGTGTTTTGTATAATTATGAATATGTCGTTGTAACTACTTAATGTTTTTTATGTTTCTTTTATGTTTCAATATACTATTAATTAGAAATCGACCTACTCCAAACATAATATGTTTTTATTTATTTATTTTTTTCAAATTTTGATCACATGATATTTTATCAAATTTCAAATGTATCATTGTTAAACATTTGTTTTTATCAACACTTTTATATAAACTATCTTCAAGACCGAGTTGTCTCAAACCTCCCTAGATTGACAAGGTCATATTCAACATTAGCAAAATAAATACTTTCTAAAAAATATACGATGACTTATTTTTACCAATGTATGTTATGTACATCTAGATATTGATACGAAGACCTCACAAAAAGAACAATCTTCTCCTTCTTATAATGTTTAACATTTATCTTCACAACAATGTAAATTTTCAACTCGTGCTTTTATGTTTGTGTTTGCACAACTTTTATGTAATCAGATTGGATATTACTATAAACAATATTTATGTTTTATAAATACACATAACTCATGTTGTGCGGGAGAGTTCCACTTCTAAGTTATTGAAACATAAAAGTACAAATCCTCTAAGCCTTAGGTTTCTAATATATTAATATTATATTTTAAAATATAATGTTTTATAAAATTTTAAGTATATTGTTGTCACATGTTTTTGTATTTAATCTGTAAGATTTGAAATGTATTTTACGTAGTATCTTTAACATATGAAAGTAAAATATGTAGTTTAGTTGTAATACTTGAAAATCTATTTTTACTTGTATGTTAGATCTAAAATATGATTTAGCTTAATTTTAAAACCAAAATAACTCATTTAACTTTATGTAGCATAAAACAAAACAATAGCACTAACATGTCAAGACCCATTAAGGTTTATTTATAAATATATAATCATAAACACGTCTTTAATAACATAATAACTTGTTGTGACCTAACAAGACTTTATTTAAGATAAAAACAACATAATCACACATCTCAAACCCCATTAAGGCTCAAAAGTGGACTGCCAACCATAAACACTTGGTTTTAGGACAAAAACGACTTGTTTAATCTAACGTGACTTTATCTAAAACAATACAATAACTCATGTCATGATTCATCAATACCCAAAAGTTAACCATTAACCATAGACATGTGCATTTAAGACCAAAATAAATTGTTGTAATGTAATGTGGTTTTGTGGAACATAAACTACACAATAACAATAGTCAAAGCATATCAAGGCCGAAAATGAGTTTAAATGCTATAATTCATCGTTATTCCGTTTGAAATTTCCCAATTAGTACTAAAGTTCATCGTTATTTAAAAAAACAACAAAATTTTCCAAAACTTAGAATTCATTTATTCAACTAGAAAATCATCCTTTTCTGCTTCCAACAATTTCAATTCGTAACTTTAGACTTTTCCGTTATAAAAAAACTAAGAAAATATGTAAATACTTTGTAAAAAATCCACTCTCCATTACATGTGTCCATCAAAATCTACTAGTTATGATATTAAAAAAGAATCAAATTAAATAGCATAAAATTTTGGATTTTTGATGTAATTTATTTAACAAAAGATTATCATATCAAGTATATCTAGGATTTAATTTTTTGAAGGAAGTAACAAAAGTAAGTAAAAAAATGAAAATGTAAAAATCATGAGAATTGTAACAACCTAATCTGATACAGAAACATCTACTTGAAGCCAGCCTAATGAAATACGCGAGTTAGTTGGAGTTGGCTAAAAGAGATGATTTTGAAGTTTGTATACTTAAATACTTAATTAATTACTAGTCATTATTCTTATTTATAATTTCCTAGTTTTTTTTTCTATTATCTGCGAGAATCGGTTTTCTTGTTAAACATTGAATTATTTTGAGTTTGAATTTAAGTATGAAAGCTATTTTTGATTGATTAGATTCCGAGTCATTTGATTGTGTATTCCGCAATATAAACTTTAGAGTGAATTATCGTTTTTCTCTTTGTCATCTGGTCACATTTTATACTTTGATCCAAAAAAGTTCTTTTTTTCTTTTTTTTTGTTTGGCATTTGACTTCCGTTGTCATTTTCATTTAAAAACTGTAACTCGATTAGTTAAAAATGTAAACATGTAAACTGATAAAATTACCCTTTAAAATGCAAAACAAATCCCTCAGTAACATAATCATAATTAAGTGAAACTGAATCACGAAATAAGGAAAGATTGTGACTAGAGGCAATGGTCTCTATTATACAATCTCTATTTATATGATTGTGTACTTTTAGTTGTAAAACATAACGATAGATAACTACAAATTAATATAATATGTAAAAAACAATGATAAAATTAACAATTATGTTATATCAAACATTATAAGTTTTAAAAAATACATCGGTGAAATAACAACATTGTATATTTTTAATTGTAAAACACAATGATATATAACAAGTTTATATAAACTATAAAAACAATGATAAAAATAACACATTGTGTTATCTTGAATACTATAAGTTTTGAAAAATACATTAGTAAAATAACATCATTATATACTTCTAATTGGAAAACATAAATGATTTATAACAAGTTTAATAATCTATAAAAAACAATGATAAAAATAACGCAATGTGTTATCTTGAATACTTTTAGTTTTGAAAAATACATTGGTAAATTATTTTATTATCTATTTTCTAATTGTAAAACACAATGATAGATAATAAATTTATATAATATATAAAAACAATAATAAAAATAACATAATATGAATTAAAACGTAAAACACAATGATGTATACATATAATAAATGATGAAAAATATATGAAAAAATAAACTGATATTTAAAACAATGAACAAATTAGACGCAATAAGCTAAGGTATCTGACACAATGACCAAAATGTTATCATTTTTAAAACAATAAAAAAACACGTGTTAGATCTATAATATTACTTAAATCTTTTAGATTTAATACTTTTTTTTTTTACTATAACCATACCTTAACAATTTATACATAATTTGTTTATCGAATATATATTAAACATTTTAACCGGTCAACTTAAGTACCTTCACATCCTAACATGTTTTAAAAACTTTGTATAACGTCTTTAACCTCCTTATATTTCTTAAGTTTCGGGTTTACATGTGGGGTCAAATATAAAATATTTCGTGCATATTTTTATATACATTTTGAGATAATCTACGTTTCGACATTTGCAGACGTTTTGACGTAAAGTTAGTACTGAAATGAGTGAGGTCAAATATAAAACGTTTTTATTTGACGGTATAAATCCAAGTTACTCTACGTTTTAACGTAAATTTAGTTTGGAAACGAGTCGGGACGATCGCAATCTATACTTTATCATGCCGCATACGGCGCAACTGTACGTGTTTTTTTATGTACATTTTGAGTTGGGCTATGTTTCGACATAATTTTGTTTGGAAGAAGAGTCAGGGTCCAGGTATAACACAGTTTCGTTCAACGGTATAAATTCGAGTTACTTTATGGATCGACGTAAATTTAAACCGAAGACAAGTCGAGTCGATTGTTAGTCTATACGTTGTCACGTCACGTACAATGTCGTCGCAACGTGTTGTTACATCCCGTTTTGATATTTGGGATCATGATTGAATTCCTCGCATGTTGAAAACCAAGTATGGTTTATAGGGATGTTGGCGCGACAGTAATTTTAGTCCTAATACTCTACTAGTTTCATATCCGTCGGTATATGTCACGTAATTATCTGTTAATAAATTGGTGCAAGGCCCCTCTTGTAGCCAAGGCTTATGAATGTTGGACGGTGAACTGCATTAACGTCTTTTATACGTAGTTTTGTTATCTACGTACGTTAATCAATTGTTTTAATTATAAATTTTATTGCACCATTAATATGCCAAAACAAAAATTTTAATTTGAAGGCAATTTCACTTGAATGAATATTATAACATCAATTCAATTATACTATTTAATGAATACTATTGCACCATTAATAGTATAATGTTCAATTCAATTATAATTAAAAAATTTAATTATCATTTAGAATAAGGGTATTATTCTTAAATGATGTATAATTCAAATAAAAAAGCGATTTATTCTTGATTTTTTAATAGTGATTTAAAAGCTAATATAAACCATTTATTATAAGTTAGGTCTCTTTATTTTAATTTAAACGTTATTCTTAATTTATATTATTATTTTTATTAGAGAATATATATATATATATATATATATATATATATATATATGTATATATATCTATATATGTATATATATGTGTGTGTGTGTTTGGAGTTTTTAATATACAACAATAATAATAGATTCACAACAAATAACGTTAGAAAACAAAGAACCGAGACAATTAAATGAAAAAAAAGTCATGTAACTTAACATCATATCTATAGCAATTAAAATTAGTAAGATTTTAAGGTTTTTAAAGTGGCCACAATAGTATTTTTTTTATTAACAATTAATTACAAGTTTAGTAGTCCATGCCCATCAACAACAATCTTCTTCAGCCCAGTCATAAAATTGGTTTTTTTTGTTTATATCCATTTATTTTCATTCGAACATGTTTGTTTTTGTTTACTCGGTTAGTATTAACGAGTTGAAATAACACATAAATAGTACATATATAGAGAGACATCTATAGATTTTTAAACGATGGTATAAAGCAAAATTTTGTCTCAAAACAAATTTAAAAATTATTGAATTTCACACCTACTTTATAACGTGGTTGTAAAAACTCGATAATTTATAAATTTTGACGTCTAGGTGTAATAAAAAATCTGTTAGTTGCCAACGCAACAAAAAAAAGTTTTTCTACATACTAAACTCTAAACAGTTTATTAAAATTTTAAAGTAAATTGGTGTGTTTAGTATTTTGTGAAAAAATATTATTTTTGTTAAACATTAAAAAGTAAAATCAAATTCTAACTTTTATTTATTTATTTTTTTGTTATTATATATTTTATTCATAACATTTTCATATCATGTGTCAGTTTATGTTACATGATACGTGTCTCTTGTCTTTTCAATTATCCAGGCTATAGCGTATATATTACTTCTAGTTGGTTGTGTTTCACTTTGTGTCACGTTAGAGTCATATCACCCTTCACTCTTCTTTACTCCCATTCACAGGTCAGGTTGTCTTTCTATGTATGGATAGAAATGAAAACTGTAAACGTCATTACAAGCCTAACCCGGCCTAATTTGAAAGTAATAAGACCATGGGTCTATCAAAGGGTTTTTCGGTGTGTCAACCAAGAGTTTTCCGATTCATCTACGAGAGGGTTATCTGGTACGCCCTTAGAGGTGGTTTCGTAACTAAAAAACGTTCCCGCCCATGTAGGGTTTTTAAGAAATTTGAAGATAGGGAATAAGCTGAATACATGAGAGTGTATGAGAAGATTAAAAAATACAATTGAGAGAATATGAATTTTTGGTTGTGGAAAATGGTAAGATGTTATGGGTTATTTGTAGGTGAAATTAAAACTAAGATAGTATATTAAAAAAAATGATGCACAACCGTAGACTATTTACATCATTATTTTTTTAAATTTACACAAATAATGATGGGAGTCGTGTGGGTATGCCCACGCAAGCCAAATTCACGACAGCAAAATTGGAAGGGGGGGGGTTGCGGTGTTCACCGCTAGCCTTGGCGTCACATCATCACACCAACGGTGAATAAGATGCATACCACATAGTTTCATCTAATAAATTATTTAACTTTTACCACTTTTCAAAATCAAGAAAAGTAAACAAAGTAATGAATTATTATTGTAATAAATACTCTAAATTTTATCTAGGGATCAGTGTTACACTTCATGTCGGTAGTCGGTCTCAACTTCCATGGGATCTCGGTTCTCCTCCACAAAACTCATGTGAACATTAATCATAGGTGTCGTTGGCCATACTTCTTAGTAGCTCACATAAAATCTATCATGTTTTAACACTATGAACTCAGAATTGAATTTTCTAGATAAAAAAGTCGATCATTTGTATAAGTCAACCAAAATCATATCACTAACACATATGTTGTTAGAAAAAGAACTTCTGTTGTAATTAAACAAAGTCAAAGAATGCAAAAGGGATTCATTTTCATTTAAGTTTAACCCAAATGAAAACCGACATGAAATCATAAAAGAGTGGATATCGTCTTTGGTTTTTTTTACGTGTTATTTTAAGATGATAAAAATGAACATAAGAGGACAAAAATGCATGTAAAACAATATTTTGACAAAATTTTTTTAATTCAAATAAGTATGATACTAGCTCAGGATGGATTATTAATGGTCCCCTTATTCCATATGCAGAAACGAAGAAAAAAGTAGTGTTCCCACAAACGTTTAGGTATAACCAAAATGAAATAATAAATTATCATATATCAAAAATATCCCCAACATCATAAAAAATCATTTATATATATGCCATTATAATAATCGATAAAAGTTTTGTCAAAGTAAGCGACACGTATAACCGTACACTTGAATGAAAGCAAAATACTAGCAAGTTTTATGAATTTTTAAGGGTTATGAAATGTTTTTTCACTCTTGTACGTACCCGCATGCAAGTCGGTCACTTGATTTATCGGTTCTTTATATTTACATTTTTCTATATGTTTGTATGTCTTCGTTTGTTAATTAATAGGTATAGTAAAGAACCTTATCTCCTTAATAAACATAAATAATCTTTTGACGAATAATTTACCATGAGTTTACGTATATAAGTAAATAAATGATACACCTATCTATGTTCATTTATTCAACTAAATTAACATAAAATCTTATTTATATTCGTTTGTTAAATTACGATCTTGCAGCCAAACGACCCGTCAACATTAGTCCTTTCTAATCATTATAAACTTAAAACTAATATATACACTTCGATCTCCTTTCACCATGACTCCCAAATCTTTATGAAATATCTCAAGTTTATTGTAGCATAAAAGTCATATAAAAACCGTATCGGACTTAACTTCTAGTGGAACATGCTGCTAGCCTAACGTGAGTTATGATTATGAATAAACAGTAGGACAATTACATTTATCAGCGTTTAGCACAATTTGGCAATTTGATTGTTTATACTGTTTGTACGTGAGTGATAGTTAAGTTGCCCTAAAAAGAAACCCACACGACTCTTCATATCTAAATACTTTCCAGTTGATTTTATATATTTTTTTATTATTAAACTTTATTAAGTTTTTTGTTTTAGACATGTTTTGAAATTTATAATTTATTTATATACGACAGTTCGCCAAACTCTTAAATTAATGTGGTACGGTCTATGTATAATTAATTTCAGCGGGTCAATTGTAATCCATGTGAAGGAATAGTGAATTGAATCATATCACTATCAATTTTATATATTGTGATAGAGCAGGGTTTAATGAAAAGTATATGTCACATCCAACATTAGCTGTACGAAAACTAAGTTTTCCAACTATTTTGTTTAGTAGGGGTGTTTAAAAATATCCGAATCCGAAACCGTATCCGAAATATCCGAAAATTCGAAATTCGGATATCCGAAATATCGGATTTGGATTCGGATAGTGATTTTGAGAATTTTCGGATATTTCGGATATCCGAAATATCCGAAATATCCAAAATATTTTTATAAAATTTTTAAAATATTAAATATTAATTAAATATTTAGGATGTTTTTAGATATTTAGGATATTTTAATAAAAAACTTCGAATATCCGGAAAAAAAATTCAATAAAAACTATTATATTTTTAAAAAATTTATTAAATAATACAATTTTTTTTTAATTCAGATATCCGAACGGATATCCGAATCCGAAATTTCGGATATCCGAATTTCGGATATCCGAAATTTCAGATTTTGATTCGGATAGTGAAATTCACTAAATTCGGATATCCGAAATTGAACACCCCTATTGTTTAGTTCATTAACTAAACAACAATGCTAACAATGACCTAGAGTATAATGAAAACATTTATATGTAATTATATGGTTGTTATAAAAGTTAATGTTAAATATAATGATTGTAGGGTAGGGTTATCTTGAGAATCATCTTTTTTTGTAAGAACTTTAAGAACCAATATAAGTCACACATTTAAGTCACATGTCATTTTCAAATTTTTTTTAAAACGTTCATAACTTTTTTTCACGATATTTTTAAAAAAAAAAAATTCATCATTAATTTTAGTATTTTTTATCTTTTCAACACGTACCATATTGATATATATATTTTTTAAAAAAAATCACCCGTTATTTACACATGTGTAAATCTGGTTATACACATGTATAATACCGGATTTACACATTACACGTGTAAATGAACTTCGTAAGAAAACGAGTTTTTTTTAATAATTTTTTTTATTTTTTTATGAAAAACGAGGGAAACATTTTTGAATTTTTATTTTTTTATTCTTATGTTATTTTTTGTTTTATATTTTTTTTATTATGTTTTCGTTAATTATCATTTTGCCATTGAAAACTAATACTCACATTGGTTTCTAAAGTTTTCACAGAAAAGGAAGTTCTCATTTGAATTATTCCCGGTGGTTGTCAATGTTAATTATTCATATTTATTTTGAAGAAAAGTTTATTCATTAGGCTTACGTTATATTAGAGTTTAGGAGTGAGATGGTGCTTTGTTGTATGATACGATTAAGGGGGTGTCGTTGTTGGTGGAGTTGGTGAGAATAATGTTAAGAAGGTAAGAAATTAACTCTCATGTATTATATCTAGTCAATCAGTACAAAAGCGAAAATCAATTGTATTTCCAACTACAATGATTTATTGGGTTTTATATTTCTATACATGGTTATTTTGAATGTTATGTTAAATATAATGGTTTTGAATGCTTATTAATCTTTCTTTTTGAGCAAAATACACAAGTTTACATTAACAAAAACATGTTTAGAACTAAGATGGTATTTTGTTGGATAACATGATAAATGGTATTTTGTTGATCTAATTGGTGAGAATAAGGTTAAGAAGGTAAGAAATTAACTCCTATGTATTACATCCAATTTGATTATGCTAGTCATAAAAGTTTAATGTTTTTATTTGCTTTATTTCATCATTTTATGTAATTATATGGCTGCTTTGAAAGTAATTATTAAATATAGTGGCTATAAATGTATTAATCTTGTTTTTTGAGGAACACGACCAGTTTTACATTATCTAAAAAATAAATCTACGAGTAACATGTTTTGGTGTATAACATGATTAATGGTATGTACCCTTTTTGTTGATGAAAAGTGGTCGGAATAAGGTTATGAAGGTATGTTTTTATACGAAGAGCTTTAAATTATATCAATACTCGGGTTAAAGACGAACTTGAAGTAGACAGATGTAAAGATGTAAACCGCATTAATTCAATATCATTTTTGGAAATTAGTTTTTTTTATTGTCATCGAATTATTCACCATGACACAATAGAATAATCTTTATAGTTAAATTGATTTTTACATGAGCAAGCAAAATTGCAAATGTTAAAATTTGTGAAATTGATTTTAACATAAGTATGCAAATGTTAAAATTTGCATACAATACAAGACCTTCTATTCTACTTATATTTAAAATGTAAGGTTGATGGATAAAGTAAAAAAGTACAAGGGGATGAGTTTGAGATACAAGCTTTTTATACATTTTTTTCCTTTTACAAACGAGTGAGCTTGAGCCTTGAGGTATATGCTATTTATCCCTTTTTTTACGTTATGTTATGGCCCTTAGAAAATCATAATATGATCCTACACTTTTTCATATGTTTTTTTATAAAAAATCTAACCTATCACACATTGACATGTGTCCTACTCATAAGTTTTTTTTCTTTTACAATCTTAAAATATGATGTTACAAAACTCTGAACATATTATTGTAGTGTATTTATTTTTTATCAACGTTTCAATTTAAATTTCGTTTCTAATCGAAGTTGCATGTAATAATACATACAAGTCATTTAAGCACTTAGGTACACCACTATAACTTTTATATAAATCCTTATTAATGTTACAAGATGACTTTAATAATGCCCCCTCCTCTTTCCATTAAGGGTGAGTTTATTTTAGAATTTTGGTTGTTTATAAAGTTTTAATCGTATTAAATTTTTTAATGCTTCAACACTCTACAGCACACGTGAGTTTAATACATTTTAGATGACAGATAAACCCAAAAAAAAAGTATAAAAAACAAATTGTAAGGCTTAATGATGTGAGCATCTTTCTTGTGACTTGTGAGGTGTCTTCTTCGTCACTGTGCTACAAGATCCGCTTCAAAAGTCCATTATTCGTTTCTAATCAAGCACTTCAAAACATCTGATGATAAAAAAAAAAATAGATTTTAATAATTCAAACAATTAATTATTCGTTAATTTTAATTTTAACTAACAATTTGATCATAATTAATATCAAGTTTCTATTTTGTTTCTAATATCAGTTTTAGTATAACTGTTTATTAACTATTTTAGTTTTTTATGTATCACGTAATATGAATCAATTCTTTTCTTATAAAATATCATTTCCTGAAATTATTCAACATAACGTTTTTGTTGCTGATTCAGTAGATAAAGAGACACAAAAATTGAGTGATATATTTGTATTTTTTATTTTATTATGTAATATGTCATGTCACATGTCACGTCACGAGCAACGTTACATGTCGCGTCATTACAAACTAATGAGTTAATAAACAGTTACTGAAACTGTTATTTGTAACAAAATTAAAAACTGAGATTAATACTGGTCAAATTGTTAGTTGAGATTAATACTACCTAATTGTCAATAACTTGGATTATTAAAATTAAATTTTCAAAAAAAATCCAGTAGTCCAAAAATCATCAATATAATTGAGACCGCAGAAATTAATGCGATAGATTTTATAAAGATCTCGTCCTGTGTAGAGAAACAATGGGTTTTCAAATTAAACTAAATTTCCTTTCTTTATTACTAGGAAACAGCTAGTACAATAAATTTTAAAAACAAAAGGAGATATGAAAGTGATATTAACAAAGAAGAATACTTTTATGGAGGTTCATCATCACTACAAAAGAATTCGACTGTTAGCGGCAAAATTTGTCGCCGCAAAAGGAGCAGTTTGTCGCCGCTATAACTATTAGCTGCGACGAGTCGTCGCTAATGTGCCGCCGCTATTAATTAGCCGCTATTGGGCGAAATTTCGCCGCTAATAAGTCGCCGCTAATAATGTCACCGTAAAAGAATTTATTAACGGCGATACTGTCGCCGCTGCTATATTAATTAAAAAAAAATTATACAGGACTATTAGCGGCGACATGTCGCCGCTAATGATCACTGTTTTTTTATTTTTTATTTTAATATTTTCTTGTTTCCAGTTTTACAAACCAACCGATCATACACCTAATCCAGATTTCCCAATAACACAAAATACACTAACTATTATTAATAAACGACATACAATGTTCATACGTACATAAACGTTAAGTAGGTTAAATATATTGTTTAACTTAAACATAAAGCTACTCAAAAACAAGCTTAAAATAGTCATTCAATATGCTATTAATCCCCCTCGTCCGAATGATCTTCGTCAGCTTGATTTGGAGTCTTTTGCGAAGCAATCAACTGTGTAATTTGTGATATAAAATTCAGATCTTGAAACAAACTTGAAATTTGAGCCTACAAAACAAAATATACACTATAAGTTGTTGTATTTTGACAAAGTATATATATTATAACATAACACGTTCAACTTAAGTATATTAACGTAACACATCTAACTATAAGTCATTTTGACCCGTTTAAACTCACATCATGTCATTTTCACCTGTTTTGCTCCGTTAAAACTAAAACTTAGATAATTTACGTCTACTTTAGCCATAAAGAGTCAAAATAACCTAAACCCATTATGATACACTTAACAATTAAGTCATTTTGACCCGTTTAAACTCGAATCATGTCATTTTCACCCATTTTGACCCGTTTAAACCAAAACTTAGATAATTTAAGTTTATTTTAGCAATAAAGAGTCAAAATAACCTAACCCACTATAATACACTTAACATATCAAACTTTAAGTTATTTTGAGCCGTTTAATATCAAATCATGTTATTTTCATCCATTTTGACCCGTTTTGACCCGTTTAAACTAAACCTTAGATAATTTAAGTCTATTTTAGTCATAAAAAATCAAAATAACCTAAACACACTATAATACACTTAACACTTAAGCCATTTTGACCCGTTTAAACTCAAATCATGTCATTTTCACTCATTTTGATCCGTTTAAACTAAAACTTAGATAATTTAAGTCTACTTTAGCAATAAAAAGTCAAAATAACCTAACCCACTATGATATACTTAACACATCCAACTTTAAGTTATTTTGACCCGTTTAACCTTAAATCATGTCATTTTCACCCATTTTGACTCATTTAAACTAAAACTTAGATAATCTAAGTCTATTTTAGCGATAAAGAGTCAAAATAACCTAAACCCACTATGATACAATTACCTGTGTAAATGACTGAGGTGTTTGTTCCTGATCATGAACAAAAAAAGTCGACCCTGCAGATGATGGTAGTTTACGCCCAATCCCCCTGATATGTCCACATCGTTGTCCCAACACCGACTCAAAAATATCAACTTCATTTGGCGTTGACGAACCACTTTCTTTATTTTGTGATTGAGTTAGCTAATCAAACCGTTCCTTTAACCGATTCTGTATTAATTAAAAAATATATTAACATATCTATGCATATATATATATATATATACATACACATTTGAAAACTATACTCTTTAGAAATACTTACATATTCTTGCTCCGCTACCTCGCTATCAAAGGTCCCATCTTTACTGGTATGAGAATCATGAAACGTTTGAAGTCTGCTCTTATTCTGTTTAACATTAAGTTTACCGACAGGGGTATACGTGGTAGCTCTATCAAAAGTGAGAGATAAAGGTCCCCCTTTTTTCGCCATCTCCTGCTGTAGTTTTTTGTTTTTCACCTTCTCTCTTATTTTTCAAGAAGGCGTACATGCAATTATAATAAAAATTCATTAGTTACAATAATTGAATAAACATAGTAAATAAATAAATTATAATTATAATTACCATCCAACGCGTGACTTCCAGGACCGCCAAATGAAGGAAGTGGTGGATCCCCCGCGCCATCACCTTCATGACTCATGACATCAGCCATGAGGTATACCAAAACGATTATTGAAATTGTTTGAATGAATTGCAACATTATTGAAATTGTTTCAAGTAATGTTATGTTTCGTTTGATGTTTCAAGTAATTTCTTATTTTTGTTAATTATAGCTAACTATTTTTGTTTCTCATAAAGTAAAGTTCAAACTAACATTAGTGGAGCGTTATTCGGCTCATATAAATAAGAGCAATAAAGTAAACTATTTTATAAATCTAAATAATTTTCAATCAATTTTCAAACAACTAAATATCAACATCTAAACATCTTTCAACCATTTAAACAAATAATCTACATCAAATGCTGAAATACATCTAAAAAATTTTCAACTAATTTTTAACTAACTAAATAGCATATACTATACACAAATACCTAAATCCATTTCTCAAATCCATTTAAACAAATAGGATACATCAACTGCCCAAAATACACAAAATACCTAAATCCTCTACTTCAAACCTACTAAATACATAAATACATTGCTTAACTAAGCATAAATTCAAACATATACTATATGTTATCTCACTAATTCACCATCTTGAACAAGTTTTTTTTAAAACCTAAAAATTAAACAAATCCTTTAACAAATCTTATTCAACCAACTAAATACCAACATCTAAACATCCTTCAACCATAAATTAATATAAACAAGCATAAATTTATGTTTAAACAATAAAAAAAGAAGAAAAAAAAGAAAAAACTTACCTTGCGTTGAAGGCAACAAGAGGTAGACGGAAGAGTTGGCGACGGTGGTTGAGGTTGACGGCAGCAGAAGGAGGTTGACGGGGGCAGGAGCAGCAGGTCGACGGGGGGCAGCAGCAGAGGAGGTCGAGGATGCGTAGCGAGGGAACAGGTCGGAGGTCGGAGGGTGGACGTCGGAGGTCGGAGGTTGAGGGTGGAGGTCACCAGAGGTCGCGCAGAGAGCTGCTAGGGCAAGAATGGAGGGAATAATGAGCAGGGAGGCAACAGATCCTTAATGTTTAGAGCAATAGCGGCGACATGTCGCCGCTAATGGTGTTGCCGATATTACCTTTGTACGATAAAACATACGCCGTTAGATCTGCACACTGATCAACGGCCAGATCTAAATGAATTCACCTTGAAACGGGTCGACTATCATTACCAGTGACATGTCGCCGCTATTAGTGTCGCCGCTATTGGCATGTGTCGCCGCTAACAGTAACATTTCTTGTAGTGCATGATCACCTCTTGTTAAGATTAACGAACAAAAACCATTGAAGGTTTTGCTAAGGCCATGTGTTTGATACGTTTCCTTTAAAACAATAACTGTCTGATCATAAATTAGTTTCTCAAGGTACCGTAGCAAGGAGTAATTGTACTATCGGAGTAAAGCATCTGATCTAAAGTTAACCATGAAAAAAGGTGTTTGTGTGTTCATTTTCTTGAGAGCATACAAAGGCTCTCAAATTAGCCATTCAAAAAAAGTAGTAGTTTTTTAAGCACTCAAGCTTTTCCTTCTATATAGACACAACTAAAAAAAGACGTTTACTTGGTAAGTGATGATTCATTGTCAATAAGAAAGATCATTAGTACAAATAATTCTCTAGACATGTTTACTTGGTGGCTAAAGAGAAGTTGAAGCTTTACATAAAAACATCTAGTTAGAAAAGGATGGTCCATGGTTTATTAGAGTTACATTTTTTTATGGTAATTAATGTGACACCCTACGTAAATCCTACACCGGCCGTGGACAGGAGAGATGCTGGGTTCATAAGTAATGTCTGACATCTAATATCACCAACGCGTTTTGGGCGTATCGGCTGTGGATGAGAGGAGAACTTCACAGTTAAGCGTGCTCAGGTGGCAACAATCTAGGGTTGGGTGACTCACTTGGAAGTTTTCACCTAGGCAACCAAAAGCAAATCCGTGAGCTACTCGTGGGCAAAACGGACAATATTGGTGGTACGAGGTGTCGGGTGTTACAGAATGGTATCAGAGTCACTCTTGTCCCGCTCGGGATGGTGGGACAAACCTCACCGAGGATGGTGTGTTCTCAGGCTCATCGAGGACGATGAGTCCAAAGGGGGATGATTGTGACACCCTACATAAATCTCACATTGGTCATTGACAGGAGAGATGCTGAGTTCAAAAATAATATATGGCCTCTGATATCACAGTTAAGCGTGCTTAGGTGTAGCAATCCAGGGATGGGTGACCCCCCTGAGAAGTTTTCACCTGGGCAATCAAAAGTAAATCCGTGAGCTCTTCGTGGGTAAAGCAGATAATATTGGTAGTACGAAGGGTGGGTGTTACATTTAGGCTTGGTGATTAACTTCCAAATGAAAGATTTTTAAGTTCTGATATGTGATTAAGAATAAAGTCATAAACTTCAAAGTTAACAATAGTTACTGGCTGATATTGTAACACAAGTGAGCGTTAAAATTTTACACTAAAACAACTTTGAGCTTTGATTAAGTTGAGACGCACTCTTTAGCTTAAGCACTAGTAAGCTATTTACGCTTTCCCTTTGTTAATCTTTGGAATAGTCAATGTGAAGCTTATGAAATATGACTCTATGGTGATTTCACTTCAATAGATATGTGTCAACAAAACAAAATTAGAATTATGAGTTTCCCTTGTAATATTTTAAGTTTTGATATTTGTTCAAACCTAAGAAATAAGTTATTTGCTCTAGTTGGCTATTATATATAAACATATCCAAATAGTTATAAATGTTTATTATATTCTAGTGGTAATGTGTGTTTTTTCTATTCAAAAAATTTAAAGGCTCAATTCCTATAAGATACATGTTTATATAATTATATGTGTAGTTAATAAAAAGTAGATTAAGAGTTGTTATAAAAAAGTTTGAAAAAAAAATCTAGATATAAATAGCTCCAAATTTCTAGATAGATAAATCCATCAACAACGCTAACATGTCTTCTTTCCACAAACAAGTTTACTCAGCTGTCACATCATTTTTTTTACTTATTAATTTCACAAACTCATTTTATCTCCAACCCTATAAATCAAACCTCTTGTACATGCAAGTCTCCGATGCACTTGTACAAATAATATATGCAAAGTTGATTTAACAAAAATTAAACGTTCATTGCACCCAGGGGCAAACAAAAAGCTAAAGGACTTCTTGACGATACGGACATGCTTAGGCAAATCTTGACAACCGATGAAATGGGTTTGCCCAAAATAATATTCGTGTGAATATTCTCAATAAATCAATTCTAATGGTCAAATATTAATAAATAAACAAAGAATGATCAACTCATTATTTTCGGTACATGTCTTTGAATCCCTCAAAAATCATGTGAACCCTTAGAAATATTGGCTTATTTTTTAGGGTCAGCCAAGTTACAAATTCATGGTTAATATTCATGTGAATATTCTCATTTAATCAATTCTAATGGTCAAATAAAATAAATAAACAAATACTAATCAGATCATTATTTTCGGTACATGTTTTTAAATTCCACAAAAGTCGTATGAACCCTTGGAATTATTGGCTTATATTTTATGGTCAGGCAAGTTACAACTCATGGTGTTATTTTGATGTGAAAAACATTAAATATATCATGACGTGCCTACAATTTATTTTTTGCCCAAAATAAACTCCAACAGCCAATATTCGACCCAATGATTGTTTCATACTATACTTCACAAGTTATATTATAATATATCAGTAGGTTAATTACATTTATTATAAAAATAAATGATTCTATTATATAAATGAGTCTTGAGTTTTTAAAGTTTGTCCTATGTTTAACTTTATTATGGTATCAAAGCCGAATTTTTTTTCCTGACCCCATACACTAGAGCATCATATTGATATGAAATTATAAGGAATTATTTAACATCAAAATCGAACAACTTTTTTGAAAAAAATACTATCAAGATCCTTAAATTTACCATAAAAATCATTACTAATAAGAAAATATGTGTTAGCCATACGCACACCCTCTACGTTACTAATCCACATCAAGTTCATTTCCAACAAAATATGTATACGGCCAACAAATTTTTTTTTTGTCTTTTGACTTTCTTTTATCACAAAATGTCCCTTTCAACATGGGTGGTTACGTCTCTTTTATATCGTCCGTCCCAATTAAATGATCGCCTGCCATTACAATACGATCATCCACCTCTATTATATTATTATCCACCTCTATCATTCGGTCACCCGCCTTTGTTTTTTTTTTATTTTCTTTTATTTATTTTGACGGTCTCTATCATATTAAGTCTCTATTATAAGGTTAGCCACTCTTATGTAAAAGTACACTGTATTATACGAACATCACCGCCTATGTTGAGAGGACTATTAATGATTAAAGAAAATCAATAGAATAAAATGAAATTATGTGCTGGTTAAAAGAACATTATAAGGACCTATTTTTTTGAACGAAAAATATATGACCTTGCATCAAAGGATATGTGTGTATCTTAATCGGACACAACTATCCGTTTTTCAGCCGGGACCGCATCCCCAACCCCCTCAGAGAGAAACCTATTATTGAGAAAATCTTTTGGCTCAACTCTAAGCATTTTTACTCAAAGTAAGACCTGAACTTATGACTTTTCCATACTCACATACCATGAGTACATCACATTAACCAGTTGGGCTAAGAATAATTACTTAATAACCTATTTTAAAACCCCACATTTAGGTGTGTGCGAATTTAGGACCAAGACATATGTAACAATCATGATACTTATCAAACATCAGAAAACTAAGAAATAACTGGGGTAGACCAGATGTAATTAAAGGGTGGGTCAGCCTTTTAATTGCTGTTGGGAGTTAGGACCATTAAATGTTTACTTTTATACTTGTTATAAACCTTGCCCTTGGGCTCTTGATCACTTTTCTATGGGCTTATTATATAGTTTAAATCGGCTTTCTATTTCTGTCTTTTTGCTCTTTAAAACTAACTTTTAATTACATTAATTTTTTTGAAACGGCAAATGTGTGACCCTGCTTCGAATAATAAGTGTTATTTTAATCGAATCCGGTTATCTTTTTTCCAACCGTGACAGTACCTCCAACCCCCAGGAGGAAACGCATTGCTTAGAAAACCCCCTGACTGATGGTTAATGGTTTAATACTTTACAAGTGCGTTATCACAGGAGTTAAAAATATATTTACTTGTTGATAAATAAATTAATAAAGAATATCAAAGCATAAAAATGAACATTTGGATGCAAGTATTATAAAACAGGTCTAAAAAGTAACGAAATTAATAACAATATAATATTTAAGTTAATATAAAAGCAAATAAAAATAGTATAATACGGACTCTACATTATCAGATATAAAAAATAAAATCAATTCAGATATGTTTTTTATTTAAATAATTTAAGGTGAACAGCTACAATTATAATCTGAAGTTTCTACAATAAAGTAAAATTTATAAACTATTTAATTTATTTTCATTACCAAATAAGTAACCAGAACCTTGCTTTTCTATTAATATTTGTTTAAGAGATCTTACGAAGTCATTTTAGGTGTGTCATTGCCTAAAAAAGAGAGATTAATTTCTAAGATTAATATGTTGTATATCGTATATCTTTTTTTATTATCATTTTGTGATTTAAAAATAAAAAATAGAAATTTTATAAAATAAACTGAAGAAAACAAAAAACTTGGGCCCGGCCTGGAAACATGGTAGTTGGGCCAGACTAGGAGGGTGACTCGTGATTCGTGAGTCTTAACTGGGCCTGGGCCTGGGGTGGTTATTTAGCTTTGTTTATCTAAAATTAGTCAAAAACACTTCATGTTTCGCGATCGATTTTACGTTCATAATTTCACATTGAGATTATTATTTAATCTTGAGTGATTTTTCACGAATTCATGGTTTTGGTTGATCCATCGATTCACACAAAGTATTTGACAGCAACACGCATAATTCATAATAACATATTATAATCGTTATTCATGCAATTATAAGCATACCAAGAGTAATATGAAATCAATACTGTAACATGCCTTCAAACACAATCGCTACATATCTGAATCAGCTCACAAACATTATCTTGTTAATCACATCATTGGATTAAGCAATGATAATAACTCTGAAGTGTCAACTAATTTACAAAAGTTTGACTTGTTTATTAACCACGAAACGAATCACACAATATAAAGAAGTGGGTCACATGGTTTAGATTTGAGTTTAACTTAAAATAAAACGCACACAACGAGGCGAGTTTGCGGACTTTTTTATACGTATTGCGAATGTGACACTAAGACGACTAGGTACTTAAAATAAACATATTCTAGATATCAAAACATCGATAGGAAATATGTCACACCCCGGTTTCAAGGCACCCCGGGAGTGCGACCTATTGGTACGCGTTATTGTTCATCTTTTATTTGCTTGTCTTGAAAGACGTTTACGCAGCGGAAAATCATTTCACAATTTATCTGATGATTTATAAAAACAAACTTTCATATATTCGTTGGGGATTAAATACCCAAAATTTTACATAACATTGTTCAACGCAATGTTTACAAAATTTTCTGTCTACTGACAGATATTCAAAACTTGCCACAAGGTCTATGCCTAGGAAACTTTAGTCATTCCGGGACTATTCTTGCTACTATATTCATCACAGGGTTTCCATGCCTAGGATCATAGTCCATCCAGCACTAACACCTGACTAAACATATTTAATCATGTTTACCTGAAAATGTTTGAAAATAATACATCAGCGAAAAGCTGGTGAATACATTTAATTTGACACAAAAGTATTTTGGCATGAATAACAATAAACAGTTAATCATAAATTAACGGTAAACCACACATTTAGCAGTTTATTTCAACTGGAAGTCCCCCCTCCATATATACTGGTATTGGTGCTCAGGCAGTCTTACTACGGGACTCTCCGGATCTGCACTGAGTCTGAACCAGCCCCGGTATGGGATTTTCACCCATCCCCAGGATATAATTTGATCAAACATACATATACTTCTGGTCTAAATGTTTTAGCAGAATACCTCTATGCATTAACATGGTTAACGTACTAATGCCATTTTCGCAAAATAAAATCATTTGAATGTTTTGAAAGTATTAAACGTATTCACCTGGTAAATTGAACAGAGCCTCTAAACTTGATAAGCTTTTGTTTCTGAACCTCGAAGTAACTTAAGGATTAAGTCACGAGCGTCTAACACCTTGATTAAATCAGAACTTCTATACTTGATGTCTAGAGCATATACACCGGTTTCCTAATATCGGGTTATCTTTATGGTGTTTAAAAGGTAGTAGAGAGTTTCGTGTGTGAAAGTAGGGAAGACAATCAAAAGGTTACGAAATGAAATGAAGCAAGAGACATCTATTTATACATGGATATTTATTACTCATTAAGTATTTTTTACTTATTAAGTTTTATCCAAACTTAACTATTAAGTCCAAAACTTAGCAATTAAGTTTTATATTTTATTCAAAACTTAGCCATTAAGTTTTATATTTTATCCGAGTCTTAGCTATTAAGCTTTATCCAAAACTTAGCCGTTAAGTTTCATCATAATTTTATCTAAAACTTAGGCATTAAGTTTTATCCAATACTTAATTGTTAAGTTTTATCCGTAGCTTAATTATTAAGTCGTATCGCAAGGCTTAGACATTAAGTTTTATCTATAACTTAGTCATGAAGTCACGCATGAAACATAACCATGATTATTTAATTGACAAAAATAATATGAAAATTTCGCAGGTGTTACAAAATAGTTATATACTGGTAGGGATATTCTTCAGTCGGTATCGTTCATTCTCCATGGTACCATTTGTCTCATGCGTTATGACGATGACATTAACGTGTTTGAGTAAATAAATAAAATTATGTTTTCATAAATTCTAAATATACTGTTACGACGTGTTGATTTTTACTTATGTCTCGGTGTAAACTCAATTCAAGATAGTGCCGTGTTAAACAATGTACAACTATCAACCACATATGTACAAGTTGTTAAATCTATTTTAAGGTTTTGATTTTTTATAGTATTTTTATTTTTTATTTTTATCTTACAACTTCTGAAACCATGATATTTATAAAAGTTTGTCATCTCGTCGTGCTTATTTATTGTCAATTAAACATGTAACTTTTTCCAAAATTTAGCTGTTGATATAAATTTTAATCAAACCATGAGTTTATATTAATGCACAAGTTAGTAAATTATTGAAACAACGTCATAAATTTAGCTTGTCGATATAAATTTTCACCATGATTATTTTTTAAACCAATCCTTCGACTTATACCTCACTCCAAACAACCATATGAATAGTTAATGTACATATCGATAATATACAAATCGTAAAAACCAAAAGTTGTAACTTTATAAATTTGTCACCACTCTATGTTCAATCAATTTCATTTCTTCAGGCAGCTAATAGAAAGCCTTTTTCGCGCTATTACTTCTTTGACCTAAATTCCCCTTCAACCAGAGCAACTCAGGGTTTTGGTGGCAGATTACCACCGCCGACGGAGCACCACCGTTCGCCGCCGGTAACCTAGCAGCACCACCGCAATCTCCGTCCATCACTCCGACATCACGATCAGTTTCCGTTTCGCAAAACCCTAAACCACCACCATTTTCATCCAACGGCTAATACAATGAACAGAAACACAGTACAAGAAGCTGCTATTTCATTTACGAAACAACCTTATGTCGAAGATGTTGGTCCCCGAAGAATGTAAGAGTTTTCCTTATCATTTCGCACAATTTCCGATCGTTACAGTGAGTTCGATTGCTTATAATCATAAGCTGATTTTGTTCAATTGTTTGATTTGAATTCAGCAAGAGTATCAAATTCTCATTGCTATCGGATGCGGAAGTACTCAAAATGGGGGAAGTTCAAGTTTGTCGTTCACAATGTTATGGCAGTGAAGACGGTAAAGGCCCTGTTGCGAATGGCTTGTTGGATCCACATATGGTAATTCGTTTGCTCTGCCTCTAATAGTTATTAGCTCATTTTTTACTGCAGTTGATGTCTGTTTGATCACTGCATCTGAGTTACAATCAGGAGTACATCTTCCATAGGAGTTTTTTGATTGTGAGTGGTAGATTTTGTTAGGTATGCGCAACGAAACACTATTACACACACAGAAATTAGTAAAAGCAACAAAAGAGTTTAACTAGGTTCGGTTAGAATGACCTTCGTGCATGGGTTGCAACCAGGGTATTTTTATTATTAGTTCAGTACAAAGATTACAATACATGACAAAATATATAATACAGAGAAACAACTAGGATTAGCAACTTACAGAACAAGAAACATAAACATAAGCCCAAGCCTAAAGCCTTCACAAACCCAACAGTGTTAGGAAACGTTATTGTAGCTATGAATGAGGATTTAGGCATTGTTTGAGATTATTTTTGCTAATTGGATATCTGATTTGGGTCTCTAGTATCAGATAATTGGGTTTGGGTGTTTGGATTGAACTGATTTTGTGATTTTTGATAGTGAAAAAATCATCAGTTCTTGATGATAGATTGGAAGTAGCTTATCCTAATGGGTTATTTCTAAAACGCATAACCACTTTAAACCACCCAAACTTCCTCAGAGTGGTCAAAAGGTGGCTACTAGACACATTACTATCCAAACATCTATTTGCCGGACACATGGAAATATGGAACACCCATATATTTAGACGGTTCTCTTTTTCTTTTCTTTTTTTTTTATTAAATTCCATCATACATTGTTCTAAAGTCAAAAACATAGGATAAGTTTTTATATTTATCTGTAAGAATTTTGTTATGCATTCCAGAAAATTCAAACTTATTAATTTCAGAGCATGTTAAGCATTTGTTAATTACAAATACAAGTGTCATTACCAATTACCAAAGAACGTACGAAGTTAATCTTGAAACTATTGATTTAAACTGAATGTTAATTGTTAAGTACCATATACAAGAAGCGTAACAAGCACCACCCTTTCCTTAATAGGCCTTTAACTATACTCACAGGCGATTTTGCTAATTACTACCTAAAACCACACATCACATACAATAAACACAAAAGCTAAGCAAATACATGGAGGTTATGTACTTCAAAACAATAAATCAATATAATTAGTTCATAACATAGTTGTTAAAGGCGCGTCTCTAGGCGATTTTTTTGGACTAAGGCCTAGGCGAGAAGTGCAAAAAAAGCGTGGTACTAAGGAAAAAAAAAGCGTGGTACTAAGGAAAAAAAAAGCTCACTAAAATAACAATATAAAAGTTGTTATGTAATGAAAACTAACACATCTTTCAAATACAAAAAAGTTTCAAGACCTTAATCTTCAACATAAAGTACTATAATCATGTCAAATACGAAAAAACTCTAAAAAACAATATGTTCATACTTGAAAACCAATAGTTCGTAAACTAATAAATAGTAAAACTAGAATAACCAAAAGTTTATCACTATTCAAAATCAACTTCAGTTACATGATCTTCATCTTCCTCCACTTCCTCATAATCTTCATCAATTAAATTTCTTGAAGTAGAAGTCTTTAAAAAAATTATTTATAACCATATTACCGTACTTAAACAATTTGGACCGGGATTTATTGCCTTTCTAAATGAAGTGCTGCATTTGGGACTGGCCTTATTTTGTGGCCTAGTTCCACTAGGCGACGGCTTTTAACAACTATGGTTCATAATTTGGCCATTTGGATTAATCTCCACTTTATTAGACAAGGCATAAACTTTCTTAAACTTTAGCATACACACGACTATGTAATAAATCGACATAGCCATGTACTGCATAATACCCAAAATTTTCTTATTTTTAAATCACACTGCTATATGAATTTGTATTATGCATACGTGTACTTTATAAACTAAAATCCTAATTTTACATATGTTAAAGAATACATAGTTATAAAACCGAAAGTTTAATCTTTTTGCCATTAAGTTATTAAAGGCATGTGTTTTGGTATTTCAGGGTCCTCCAAACAAGTTTGGCACATGTGAAACATGCCATGGTAAATTTGAAAATTGCCCCGGTCACTTTGGCTACATGGCACTTGCACTGCCAGTTTATAATGTTGGATATCTATCTCATATCGTGGACATTTTGAAGTGCATATGCAAGGTATTTCAGCTTTGATTTATGTTCTTAATTGTGTATAATAAAACTTTTTTTGGTTGGATGTCTACTTTTTCCATCTTTCATAGTAATAAGATATCAAAGTTGTCATTTTTATATCTGACTTTTGTCTTTAGAATTATTATCTTTCTTTCTTTTTCAGTTTTGTTCTCGTATATTGTTGTATGAGGAAGAGCGTGTAGACTTTTTAAAGAAGATGAGAAATCCAAAATTGGATCATCTGAAGAAGAATGAAATTTTTAAAAGGGTAGTTAAAAGGTGCACTGCTATGGCAAGCAGTAAGAAGGCAGTAACATGTTCAAGATGTGGTTATATAAATGGTTCAAACCTTACCCTATTCTGATATCTTTTTAATTTTATGTTCTCGTTTACTTCAAGTAAAAAATCATAAACTATTGTTTCACTAATGTTTATTAATAAAAAATCACAGGTATAGTAAAAAAAGCTGTTGGAACAGTGGGAGTGATACACGATCGTAGCAAACTTCAAGATAATGCCTCAAAGGAATCAGATGATGCTATTTCTAACATGAAGGATGCAAAGACACCTGCCAATTTCTATTCTATGTTAAACCCTGACAAAGTTCTTAAACTTTTTAAGAAGATGCTGGATGTGGTATAGTTGACTTCTGGTTCATTTTAGGGTGGACTTTATGTGTTTATGTCATGAGCTATTGAACTCAATTAGAACTATTATACAATCTTAAAAACTGTGCAGGGTCTTAAAAATCTTTATCTTTATCTTTATATCTTTATACTCTAATATAAGAGTAATAAGGGGGACACGTGATAGCACCACATTCCTTCTCACCAAAATTTTTCCATTTCTCTCTTATATTTAATAGTTACTATAATTACTAATAATATTATTTAATTTCTTTATAAACTAAAAATACTTTTTAATAAAGTAATTAATAGAGCTCTTTTTATTAATGTTATTTATAAAGAAACAAACTTATATAAAATAAGAAGTTTTCTTAAAACAATTTTTTTAAAATACAAAATATTTTAAAATTTGTGTTTTTAAAATGTAGAATATTTATAAATCAAAAATATTTAAAATTGAGAGTTATAATAACGAACTATTTTTAAAATGTTTTGTTTTGAAACAAAATGTTTAGTTTTTTAAACAAAAAATTTCAAAAAGTTGATATCATTGTTTTATTACTTATAGTCCTTACTCATACGTAATTTCAATGATATCTTATATTAGAATATCGTTTTATTAATTAATAAATATTTATTTTATTTAATATTTATTTATTCGACCCGTGTATACACGGGTTTCTAAAGCCAGTGTACATATATTCAAGTAATTTTTTATATAGCTAAATGTACAATTGTACAAGTTATTATTAAATGAATTATAAAGTTATTATTAACATTTGTTGGAACTACATTATGTACAAACATAATAACAAGCACCCGTGCATGAGAATGTACAATTAAGATCTTTAATAAACTATAAACTCAATTTTATTAGATTACACTAGTAAACAACTACTCTTTATTCTAGTTTTACTTTTTTCAGTGTCCCTGCTTTCAACACTGAACTCTACTCATAATGCTATCTTCTTAGTGGGTTCAGCACTAGAAGTAGCAACTATATCCTCTATGTTTGGCCATATATCAGATGTTTTATGACATGCTGAAACTTTGACATATAATTTACGGGTCATCAATATTGAACCGTATCCATAATGCTGTTTCCTTTGTGGCACTTGGAGCCAAGTATATCCTCTATTTATGGACATATATTAAATGCTTTGTGACATGCTGCACTTTTAACATATATTTATGGGTCATTACTTGTGAATAATTTAATCTATTCATTGTGTTACAGGATTGTGATCTGCTTTATCTTGCTGATAGACCTGAGAAACTCATTATATCAACCATTCCTGTCCCTCCGATACCTATCCGTCCTTCGGTCAGAATTGATGGGACAACAACAAGGTCAACTTTAATTAATTTTTTTATTGTGCACTATTGCTAATTTAGAAATAAAGAAAAGGAAAACTATATACTAAAAGTAAATAATTTAACGATTCAATTACTGTGTTTTGTTGCTAATGCATGATTATAAAAACCTACATACAAGCCTAACAAGTTTTGCCTTGGATCACAAAGGAGATGACATTTTTTAAAGCCAAGTTTCACTTGGTTCTTATTCCAAAATATTTGAACTTTTTATTAAATAAATGACTTAAATAGAATTAGCATTTTTCTAGCAATTAGGCATCACATCTCTTTCTATACATGGATAGTATTTTGTCAGTTTATATGAAGCAATATATAGAAGTTAGAACATAGAGATAAATGAGAAATAATATGTAAAATATTTCAAGTAGTGTACTGTGTTTTAGTGGAAACTATGATTTATAATGAACTTATGTCTTCTTATATTAAAAGCAATATATAGAAGTTAGAACATAGAGATAAATGAGGAACATAGAGAACAAGGGGTTTGATGATTAGGAATGTATCTAAAAAAATAAATGAAAGGAACACTAGGGTTTTCTTTTATTATTACTGGAGTAAGAGCTATTGAGGGTTAATTTTTGTAGGATATGGTCACTTTTTCTCATTTTGGTTTTACTTCTTTTGTTCCTAGTTTCTTATACTAGATTTTGCCTCTTATTTAGCCCTTTCTTCAAAGAAACAAGTATATTTGTTTCATTTTTACCGGTATATCTGTTCCATTTTTACCATGTTTCTCCATTTCCGTTTCTGTTTTTCTATCTTTTCCCATCAAGTACATGGCCCCACAACCACGATGTTATTTCACCCCATATGAAGCAAATGAGACCCAAAAAATTGAAATGATGTAAAACCAAAATCAGTGATGTAAAAATCGTGACTAGCCTCTGATTAGTCGGTGATTAATCACTAATCGGAGGCTGGCCGCTTTGATTTCACCAAATCGGAGGTTCTTGGCGCTAATAGGTCAAAGTCGGACCTAGCCGGACCAAATCGTCCTAATCGGAGGTGTTCCGACGATGCCAAATTTTTAGATTCCGGGCTGAATTTGCCTGATTCCGGCGGCGACTTCTGCGCCGGTGACTGGAACGACGGGGAGGGGGAATGACATGGTTGTACTTTAGTACATGATTTAATTAAGTTTATATGCATTAACTTTTAATCCCCTGAATATTCATCAGTTTACAATTTAACCCCTAAACTTGTTTATTATTACATAAATGTTTAAAACTAATGTTATATATACATAAATTTGCAAAAATATTTATAAAAGTTTGATCCGATTAATTCCGATTAATCCCTAGTCGGTACCACACCGCCCGATTAGCGGCTAGCGATTTCTACAACACTGACCAAAACTAACCCAACCTTAGAATTCAGCACTAGATTTTCTAATCTCATAATTAACCATTTAAACGAGTTTCAGTCATTGAGTTGAAATCTTATGTGCTTACATTGTATATTCTATCTTGCAGCAATGAGAATGACGTTACCTTGAAATTGGGAGAAATTCTTATATTGAATGCTAGGGTTAATCAAGTGTTAACAGAAACAAGTGTTATGAACAAAAACCTGGTATGGTTTTGTTCCATTTCTATTTGATTTTTTTAACTTGAATATACTGGCATTTTTTCTACAAGGACAAAAACTTAAGGTGTTTATGAACATTATTTTACCCAAGACTTGGTATTCTCCATCTTGAACATCTTTTAGGCCATGTTTGGTTTATATTTAGGAATCACTATGAGTATGTATGGGTTTCATAACATGATGGACCAAGAATGTGTAATGGATTTATAAACCCTAACCTAATTAGTGGAATAGTGGGTATGGAGGATTCCTAATTTTATGGGCCCTCATGCTAAAACACTATCAAATCCATGTCCTCAAACGAAACACTCCTTATTTTCGACTTTGTAGTATTTTATGATGATGATGATGTTGTTGTAGGTTGTTTGGGAGCATCTGCAATATACAGTTGCACAATACATAAACAGTGATGTCCGTGTACCGCCGTCATTTACTTCTTCACAAAATTCAAAACCAACGACTGGTCTTGTTCAACGTATGAAAGGGAAACAAGGACGTTTTCGGGGGAATTTATCCGGGAAACGGGTTGAGTATACCGGTAGGACTGTTATTTCTCCCGATCCGAATTTAAAGATTACAGAGGTATGGTGATTTCAACCTGTTTACGAAAACATGTCATTTTAGGTTGCATTTCACTAATGACTAGTAAAATGCGGTAAAGCGTAAAAAATATCTAAACATGTAACGGGTTAAACAAGCAAACTAGACAAAAGTTGTTTAACGTGCGTGTAACTGCCTCCATAAGTAGTTATTGTAATGTACTTAGTAGATTTAAATATTAATGAAATTCAAAAGGCTGGACAAAGAGGTATTGGCTAGGTGACATGATTTGTTTGAGCTGACATCAGTTACCTTTTGACCCGTATCTATCTTTAGAGTTTACCTATTTACATGAAATTGGGTTGATTTGGGTTGCATTTGTTTGAGGGCGGCCTTGGAGCAACTAGTAAAGTTGTTTTGTGACCTTAAGGTCATGGGTTTAAGCTGTGGGAAACAACCTCCTGCACAAAATGTAGGGTAAGGCTGCCGGCTGCGTACATCAAATCGCGAAGCGATACGGTCCCTCTTCAAAGCGGGAGATAAGTAAAGCACCGGTTACACTTTTTTTTGGGTTGCATTTGTTTGATAACGCTATAATGGGTTAAACTGGTAATATATAAAAGGGTGGCTTAAATTGAAATAGGGTGAATAGGTCAAAAGTCATTTAGCATATTATTCAAATGTTTACAACGTCCTAAATCATTTTATTTAATAGAGGTTATATTACTACATCTTCACATAATTATTTTAATCATACTTGTTAGATGATATATTTACAAAGTCAAACAATGGACTGGGTCGACCCAATGTGTTTTCACCGACACACCAAATCACTTGTTTTAACCTTTTATCCTACTTGCCACCTCTAGTGTGGACAAAATCTGTTTTCATTTATGATCTTGGAATACTTATTGATTTCTTATGATGAGATTATTGATCCAGGTGGCCATTCCTATTTTAATGGCTCGCATTTTGACTTACCCTGAGCGTGTTTCACATCACAATATTGAGAGACTGAGGCATGCAGTGCGTAATGGCACCTCTAAATACCCTGGTGCAAAGCATATCAGAAAGCCAGATGGTACCATGATGTAAGAATTGTTGGTTCTCTAGAGTTGTGAGGTTGAGCTCTTATTTGCAAGGTCAGGTGGTTTGGGAAACATTTTGCTGATGAGTGAACATGTATTAATGAAGTGTACTGCCACAGGTCTTTGAGTATCAATGCCAGGAAACGTTTGGCTGATGAGTTGAAATTTGGTGACATAGTTGACCGTCATTTAATAGATGGTGATGTTGTTCTTTTCAATAGGCAACCCAGCTTGCATCGCATGTCAATCATGAGTCACAGGGTGAGTTTGATGAATCTTGTTTTCAATAAAAGCTGCAATTTTATTAATAGTTTCTTTATTCGATTTGATAGTTTTGTTATTTGGTGTATTTAGGCAAGAATTATGCCTTGGAGGACATTGAGATTCAATGAATCAGTTTGTAATCCATACAATGCTGATTTTGATGGTGATGAGATGAATATGCATGTTCCACAGACGGAGGAGGCTCGAACAGAGGCTCTAATGCTAATGGGGGTAATCATCTCTACAAACTCCTCAAATTACATATATGCCTCTTGAAATTTCGTAATATCATATTTAACCTTGCAAAATATAAGGGTCTCGTATTTCTCCAATGTAAATTTATAATATATCAAAATATCAAATACACCTAAATGAGTAGTCTAATCATAATTATTAATTAAGCTCAAACTACATAAATATCAAATATCAAATTATTTGATCATTGTTAAGAACCAAAACAGTCAGCTTAATTTAAAACAGGATGAACGTACAGAGATAGACCCGGTTCGAGAAGGGTAGATCCCCAATTACAAGATAAAACCAAAATTGAATATCCTCCCAACTAAGCGCCAACTTGATCTGGGTTTCTAAATTGGCTGCTAAAACCTACTGTGACCCGATCCACTTAACCTGGGATTGTATCAATACTTCCTACCTGGACACACGACTTGTCCTCAAGTCGGGTAATGGGAAGCTGGGTCTTACTTCCTGCTGTCTGACCCGCCAAAAGTTCATAGTAAGATGACGAAAGGCTGCTGTTTTTTGGAATTCCGTTGTGATTCCTTATAGCTTGTACTCCCGACCCTCAATAGTAAGTGCTAGAAACCTTGTTTTCCAGTTAGCTTGGATCTTATTGAGGGTTGCTAGCCATTGGATGCCTAAGACCACATCGGTTCCTCCAAGCGAGAACGGATAAAAGTCTTGGGTGGTCTTGGGTGATTTGAAGAGCTCCAATCTTTAGAACGACATCTTTGCATACCCGATTACAACTAAATAACTAATGGCATCCCTATTGCCAATCCGTACCCCAAACTGTGAGACCTCTTGTGTGGGTAGGGCTGTCTTAGCTACGAAAGCATCACTAAAAAATTATGGGTTGACCCACAATCAATCAAAACCTATATTTGGGAAGTGTAACGATCATGGTTGGGTGATGTGACTGTTAGGTATTACGTGTACGCGGCTGACCCGAGGATTCGGATAGGGCACGGAAATCAATACAATACTACGGCTCGGGCCTTAAGAACTTGTCGGTATTTCTAATTGATTTCTAAAACGAGTGACGAGATAATGATAGCAATAATGAACAGAATTACGCAGCGGAAATAATTGAACCAAACAACCAATAACTTGAACTAATCAAACTGAACAGAATACCCAGAAAACAAAATCTGGTTTGTGGCTGTTCTTTGATCAGAAACAGAGCCCAAACAACAGCAGCAGTGGCGCACAGAAAAGAACAGGGCAATAGCCTGTTCTTGGCAGCAGCAAAACCTCTTTGCGGCGGATGTAATGGCGGCTGCTGGTGGTTGTCGATGGCAATCAGCAGCCTTGCTGATTGCAGGTTTGGCGGCGGCAGCAGCAGAAAGACAGCAGCAGTGTTGTTGCTGTTCTCGGCAGAAAGGAACACACACACAAACACACGAGCACAGAATATATAATCAAAGCAGTAAAGAACACAGCGATTTAACGTGGTTCGGTCAAGAATTGACCTACGTCCACGGGCTACGAACCAGGGTTTCTTTTTATTACTTTCAAGACTCAAAGATTACAAGTACATATGTGGGTATTTATAATAAAAGACAATAAAAACTTAACATAAATAAGTTGAGGCAGATTAGGGTTAGGGCCGGCTGCCCCTAACCCTTTTCTGCAGCTTGTCATTGGGCTGTTTTAGGGCCCGACCCAAGATGGATCGGAGCCCACAACACAACAATCTCCCACTTGGGCTTCGAAACATCTTTACTAGCCCTCCACATCAATGCGTCAAACACTTCAACCTGCTTCCACCTGAATGCGTGAAACATTTGCACCTGCACTTGTCTCGTACTTTTAGTAATCTTTAACCTTTACAAAAAGAACCTTTCATACCACCTGATCCGTAGCCGCCTTCATCTGCAATTAACCCTGAAGGCCAACTGAAGCTACACAGAACTTCAGTTTATCCAATGTGACAACTTTAGTGAACATGTCAGCTGGATTCCTGTCCCCTTTGATGTTATTCAACTGGTTAGTACCATCACTGATCAGCCCCCTGATGAAATGATACCTCATATGAATGTGCTTAGTCTTCCTATGATAAACTGGATTCTTTGCAAGTTTCACAACACTTTCATTATCACAGTACAACGGATACTCTGCCTGTTTTCTGTCTAATTCACCCAGAAAAGTTTTCAACCAAACAAGCTCTTTGCTAGCCTCAGCGGCTGCCATATACTCAGCCTCTGTAGTTGAAAGTGCCACGCTCTTTTGGAGCCTAGACATCCTAACATATTGCAGTATCCCCCATAGTAAACACATACCCTGTTGTACTCTTGTAGGTCTCTTTACATCCACCCAAATCTGCATCAAAATAACCCTTGAGAATTGCATCTCTACCCCTGAAACATAAAGCCATCTTTGAAGTACCCTTCAAATATCTAAGCAGCCATTTAACTGCTTCCCGGTGTTCTCTCCCCGGATTGGACATAAACCTGCTAACAACTCCCACTGCATGAGCAATATCAGGCCTTGTGCATACCATTGCATACATAAGACTGCCCACAGCTGATGCATAAGGAACCTTTGCCATGTCGGCCTTGTCTTCATCTGTCTTTGGAGACTGATCTTTAGAAAGCTTAATATGACTACCCAGTGGTATATTTCGGGTAGTAGTCTTCTCATGATTCATCTTGAACTTCTCTAATATTTTCTTAATATACTTCTCTTGAGACAATATTAAAGAACCGTTTTTCTGATTTCTGGTGATGCTCATGCCGAGTATCTGCTTAGCTGGACCTAGATCTTTCATTTCAAACTCTTCAGACAACTGTCGTTTTAATCTGTTGATCTCTGACATGTCGGAACCGGCTATCAGCATATCATCCACATAAAGGAGAAGAATGATATAAGAATTTTTAAATTTCTTGAGATAGCAGCAGTGATCCATCTCACATCTCCTATACCCATTTCTGCCCATAAAATCATCAAACTTGATATACCACTGCCTGGGCGCCTGCTTCAAACCATAAAGACTCTTCTTTAGTTTGCACACCATGTTTTCCTTACCAGCTGTCTGAAAACCCTCTGGTTGTGCCATGTAGATATCCTCCTCAAGGTGCCATGCAGAAAAGCTGTCTTTACATCTAGCTGCTCTAGATGTAAGTTTTCTGCAGCCACGATACTAAGCACCAGTCTGATTGTAGTCATTTTAACCACAGGGGAAAATATTTCATTGTAATCAACCCCGTGCTTTTGTTGGAACCCCTTAACTACCAATCGTGCTTTGTATCTCTTAGTTCCATCACTTTCATCCTTGATTCTGTATACCCATCTGTTTTGAAGCGCCTTCTTCCCTGCGGGAAGTTTAGTAAGAACCCAAGTTTGGTTCTTTTCAAGTGAACCCATTTCTTCTTTCATTGCCCGCTCCCACTGAGACGAATCTTTCACACTAATAGCCTCTGAGTAGCATTGTGGTTCACCATTTTCAGTGAGAAGAAGATAGTTAACTGATGGAGAATATCTTTGAGGAGGTACAGACGTTCGAGTAGACCTCCTAACCCAATGTGAAGTATTTGAATTTCCTGAATCATTTGCTAGTGGGGACTGTTCATCCCGCAGGATCTGAACTCCCACTATCAAAGAGATCTTGTTCACCAAATTCTTCCTGATCATTATCTTCAGTTTCTGAACTTTCTTCTTCTGTATTTTGACTTTCTGTCTCTGACCCATGGCTTTCTGAACTCTGGTTATCATCTTCAAACACCACTTGATCTTTACGAGTTTCTGGTATGGTTGAATCCTTGTCTTTGTAGAGTTTAGCTTCATTAAAGACCGGATCTCGACTCCTGATAGTTTTCCTGGCTTCAAAATCCCAAAGCCTATATCCCATCGATTCAGATCCATAGCCAATGAAAGTGCATTTCTTTGCCTTGGGATCAAGCTTATCCCTCTCAAAGTCTTTCACACCAGTATAGGCATCACAACCAAATACCTTCAGACGTTTGTAACTAACCTCTCTTCCAAGCCATTCCTCTTCTGGTATTTTGAAACCAAGAGGAACCGAAGGTCCTCTGTTTATCAGATATGCAGCAGTGTTAACTGCATCAGCCCAAAAGGTTTTGGGAAGCCCTGCATTCAGTCTCATGCTCCTGGCTCGTTCATTCAACGTCCTGTTCATTCTCTTAGCTACTCCGTTTTGTTGGGGAGTCCCGGGAACCGTCTTGATCATCTTGATTCCTCTTTCAGCACAGTAATTCACAAATTCATTGCTGATATATTCCCCTCCATTATCTGATTTTATACACTTCACCTGCAGATTGGTTTCCATCTCAACAACTGCTTTCCATTTCTTGAAAACATCAAACACATCATACTTGTTCTTGAGAAAATAAACCCATACCTTGCGCGTCGCATCATCAATGAAGGTAACATAATAGCTGGAGCCTCCTAATGATGTCACAGGAGTTGGTCCAAACACATCAGTATGGACAAGTTCAAGTTTTTCAGCCTTTGGTGTCATTCCCGTCTTCACAAAAGTAACACGTTTCTTCTTACCAAGCACACATGGTTCGCAGAATCCGGTTTCAAGTTCTACTTTCTTCAAGTCTGGGAGTTTACCTTTCTCAGCTAGCATCTTCATGCCTTTCTCACTCATATGACCAAGTCGTTGATGCCACAGACCGGATTGACTTGGTCCACTGGTTACTGCATTCACATCACCTGCTGGTACCTCAACCATGTATAAAGTATCTTTCTTTTTCCCACGAGCAACTACCAAGTTTCCTTTGACGACTTTCCATTGTCCACCCCCGAACAACACATCATAACCTTGGTCATCTAGCTGCCCAATAGAGATTAGCATCTTTCTCAACTTAGGGATTACCCTAACATCTTTTAGTGTCCATGTATTTCCTAGAGGAGTCTTCAGATCAATGTCTCCCATCCCAGTAATATCCAGAGTTTGATCATTAGCCAAACGAACCTTGCCAAAGTTTCCTGTTCTCAAATTCTTCATCTTCTTTGAGTTAAAGGTAGCATGAAAAGAAGCGCCAGAATCCATGATCCATGACTCAGTGGTATTCTCAACGCAACAGATAAGAGTATCATCATCTGTATCATCTGTAGCAGCGTTAACCTCTTTCTTTTCTTTAGATGTTGATGGTTTAGGACATTGACTTCTGAAGTGCCCAGTCTCCTTACAATTCCAGCAAGTAATATCTTTTCTTGGTCTTGATTTACTTCTTCTCTTTGATTTAGATCGGCCCCTATTACCACCTCGTTCATTCTTCCGCCTTCAGTACTCAACAAGGAACTGGAAGACTCACAAGTGCTCCTCCTTCTAATGTCCTCACTCATAATCAAGTCGCAAACTCCATCAAGTTTAAGCTTAGTGTTCCCAGACGAACTACTAACTGCTGTAACGGTTCCTGACCAGCTTTCAGGTAATGAGGATAACAATAGTAGGGCTAGGACTTCATCATCGAATTTGATATCGACAGACACTAGGCGAGAGATAATAGAGTTAAAGTTGTTAATGTGAGTGTTAACAGAACCACCGTCCTTCAATCTCGTGTTTACAAGTTCCCGAATCAGAAAGACCTTGTTGGCTGCAGACGGTTTCTCGTACATGTTAGACAGTGCATCCATGACGCCTTTGGCTGTCGTTTCCTTCAGAATGTTAAAGGCAACATTCTTTGTCAGCGAGAGTCTAATCACAGCAACAGCTTTCCTATCTAGTGCAGCCCAATCAACATCTTTCATGCTCTCAGGTTTATCACCAAGCAGTGTTGCACTCAAATCTTTTTGAACAAGTAAGTCCTCGATCTGCATCTTCCACCATCCAAAATCGACGCCATCAAACTTCTCGATTCTCGTTTTACCCTCATCAGCCATAATACCGGAGATCAAAGGATGAGAGCAACCTGGCTCTGATACCACTTGTTAGGTATTACGTGTACGCGGCTAACCCGAGGATTCGGATAGGGCACGGAAGTCAATACAATACTACGGCTCGGGCCTTAAGAACTTGTCGGTATTTCTAATTGATTTCTAAAACGAGTGACGAGATAATGATAGCAATAATGAACAGAATTACGCAGCGGAAATAATTGAACCAAACAACCAATAACTTGAACTAATCAAACTGAACAGAATACCCAGAAAACAAAATCTGTTTTGTGGCTGTTCTTTGATCAGAAACAGAGCCCAAACAACAGCAGCAGTGGCGCACAGAAAAGAACAGGGCAATAGCCTGTTCTTGGCAGCAGCAAAACCTCTTTGCGGCGGCTGTAATGGCGGCTGCTGGTGGTTGTCGATGGCAATCAGCAGCCTTGCTGATTGCAGGTTTGGCGGCGGCAGCAGCAGAAAGACAGCAGCAGTGTTGTTGCTGTTCTCGGCAGAAAGGAACACACACACAAACACACGAGCACAGAATATATAATCAAAGCAGTAAAGAACACAGCGATTTAACGTGGTTCGGTCAAGAATTGACCTACGTCCACGGGCTACGAACCAGGGTTTCTTTTTATTACTTTAAGACTCAAAGATTACAAGTACATATGTGGGTATTTATAATAAAAGACAATAAAAACTTAACATAAATAAGTTGAGGCAGATTAGGGTTAGGGCCGGCTGCCCCTAACCCTTTTCTGCAGCTTGTCATTGGGCTGTTTCAGGGCCCGACCCAAGATGGATCGGAGCCCACAACACAACAGTGACATGCCCATAATTGCGTGTAAGCTAATCTCAGCCATGTCTACTTGGAAAATCACTCCTCCGGCAGTCTTCCTGGTATCCTTAGCATCCTTCTCACCTGCTTCCAACATCTGTAGTGAACTAGTCTAGAATCGATGCCCCGGGCTATACTTCTCACCACACTTGAAACATTCCCCCTTAAGGTACCTAGCATGCTTTTTAGTGTCTGAGATATGTAGGGATGAGACTGGTCGCGTGGTTACTGTTGTTGCAATGGTTGAAGGAGTCGGCTTATCGGTGACAATAACATGCGAGATCGTTTCCTTCCGATTGTGGGCTGTTTTTGACTTGAATTCAAGTGCTAAGCTCATAGCATTTTAAGGCTTGTGAATCTAGACATCAGCCTTCAATTCTTTCTTGAGACCGTTTAAGAAAACTCCCAAAAGGCAATGGTCGGGCCAATCGGTGACTCTAGATGATCTTTTGGCAAATTCTTGTCTATGTTCCTGGACCGAGCTTGTTTGTCTGATGCTACATAGGCGCTCATATGGGTGAAACTGCTAGGCCAAAGCTTTTGGTGAGCACTCCTCCCAAAAAGTGATGGGTCGATCAGCAGACAACCATGAGGACAAGTCTAGTGCGTCTCCCTCTAAGTTCATGTAAGCGACATCCACCTTCTCCATATCGGGTATGTCATAGTACCTGAAATACTTTTCTGCCTTGAGAACCCAGCCTCTTGGATCACCATCGCTATACTTGGGAAATTCAATCTTGTTAGGGCGATACTGACCAGAATTCCAGGAGGACTCCCTTTCTTCGTATCTCTCCCAACCGTTATGTGATTTCTCCTTGTTCCTGGATTGCTATTTGAGGTCTGCAACATCCTTCTGTAGAGACTCGTGAGTACTTAATTTGTAGTGATCGCTGCTAGTTGGGCCGCAACTGGGTCGGGTGGGTTTCCCCCGTTGTCACCAAAGTTGTTCCTCATTTGCACCATCGTTGTTTTCCGGCATGTAAACAATATTAAGAACCAAAACAGTCGGCTTGATTTAAAACAGGATTAACGTACAGAAAAGACCCAGTTCGAGAAGGGTTGATCACCAATTAAAGATAAAACCAAAACCGAATATCCTCCCAACTAAGCGCCAAATTGATCTGGATTTCTAAATTGGCCGCCAAAACCTGCTTCGACCCGATCCAATCCTTCGACCTGATCCACTTAACCCGGTAATGTATCAATCATTGTACTCGTGGAACTTTTTTTGTCTGCAATATACAATTTGTTACAATGATTGCTACTGAAGGATTAAATAGCAAAAAAAACCTTTATATTTGTGAACCATTTCAAAGCGTAGCGTTTTTTTTCCGTTTATGTTGTAAAGTAAGCTTAACTGATTTTGTTTTGTTTACTAATGGACAAAATTGTAATTTGTTTCTGTAGTTTTGGGTTTAATGGAATGGGTGAAATGAGACCTTTGGTGTTTTGTAAGGTTAAATATGATATTATGAGATTTGGAGGTGAAACCACGTACTTTTGTACTTTTATAAGGAGATATATGAAACTTGCGCGGATTATTTGTCATATCACACTTAATGATTACTATTATTGCCGCTTAATTTTTTGTTTACTATGATGCAGGTGCAGAACAATTTATGCACACCAAAAAATGGGGAGATCTTGGTTGCATCCACTCAAGATTTTTTGACATCTTCATTTCTTATAACAAGAAAAGACACATTTTATGACCGTGCCTCATTTTCACTCATGTGTTGTTATATGGGTGATGCAATGGATATACTTGATTTGCCAACTCCTGCTATAGTTAAGGCAAGATATGCGAATTGCCATCGTATATTTTGTGTTCTATCATCTCCATTCCATCACAGTGATTATTGTAGCATTTGGTATGATGGAATCAAAGAAATGGGAATGGTTCATTCTATTAAATTGATTAAAAACTGTGTTTTGTTGCTTTGTCAGAAAAAAATGGAACTAGAGTAGGCACCATATCAACAGTTTAAAGTAGGCACTATCTTGACAGTTCGTAAGAAAAACTCTTATTATACTTAAAGCCAACCAAACATGATAATGTAATTATCCTCTTTGTTACTTTAATCACTAATTACCCTGTCTATTTCATTCCATTCCAGTGAACCAAGCCAAACAAACCACTTGAAATTTTGATTTTGGATTTTAAATGCATATATGCAGTTGTGATGTTTAATATCAGTATATTACTATTTGTTTTGCAGCCCATAGAGCTTTGGACCGGTAAACAATTATTTAGTGTACTTTTGCGGCCACATGCAAATATGAAAGTTTATTTGAATCTCACTCTTACTGAAAAGAGTTACACCAAAACGAGTGGAAAAGGGGTCAAGCCTTATGAGACGATGTGCCCTAATGATGGATATGTCTACATTCACAACAGTGAACTTATAAGTGGCCAGCTTGGAAAGGCTACTTTAGGTCCGTTATCTGTCTCTTAAAATATTGTAACTGTTTAAAACAGCCGCCTTTTGGTACAGTTAAAGACAAGCCTGTTAAATAAGTCGGTCAGAAGGCGTTTGAGTCGGCCAAGAAATTGTTTTAAAGTTAGAATAGGAGTAGGAATCGTTAGCTTAATGATCAAGTTTGTTTAGTATAAATACAGTGTATGCATTCAATTTTTTTAGATTGTCGAGTTTTATTAATAACAAAGAGTCGATCTCAAGGTTGAGATACAGAATTGTTGTTTTGTTTTTCTTTTTGTTTTTTTTGTTTTTTTTTTTCAGTTTGCCTCTGCTTTTCAGTGATCATCACAATTGAATCTGAGAATCACCAATTGACAGCTTCTGTTTCATGCACTAGAAATACACTTTGGCAACTTGCGATCCCGTTCAAACCAATTGACCCTTTTCTTTTTAGCGTTTGACTTGTTAGATATAAAACATAGCCTGAACCAACTTTGGTTTGTTGTTCATAAATTGCCACCTCTGCAATATATGCATATTATCTGCATATAGTTTGGATGTGTTTCTATGATTATAATGTTTTCAAAAGCATTTAAAAACCTCATCATATGGGTTTCTCAGATACATCTGTTGGCCATAATAGATTCATGTAATTAACTGTAAATTATATGGGTAGTTAATAACCTTTACTTTTGTAGCAGAATGTAATAATTTTCATAGGGATACTAGCTCTTTACTGAAAAGTTGCTGATTGTAACATTTGGATTTGAACTTAGGTATCATTTTCTTGATGGTGCTCAGAGCATGACTTTGATCTATTTTTGTACCTTTATTCTAACCTCAATTCATCAAGACATCAACTAATTGCATATACTCCTTTTTTGCTGTCCTACTGGCAAATATAATGCTGGGTGACTGTATATAACTGGATCATGAATTCGTCCTTAGACTGTCTTGCTTTCTGGCTTATTAGTTGTTTATTAGGTGTATATACAACGAGTTTGTTGGATAACAGTCAAGATGGTAACTTTTTGTATGGGTTGGGCACCATTTTTCTAAAATATTCATACAACTGCTACAGGGAATGGAAACAAAGATGGACTTTACTCCGTTCTTCTTAGGGACTACAATTCACATGCTGCAGCTGCTTGTATGAACCGCTTAGCAAAACTAAGGTATGTTGTTAGCACCATGTGACGACATTTTGTAAATCCAAGGTAGCTGAAAAGATGTATACTTATATCTGTACGTATGTACTTTATACTGTTTTTATTTGGTTCTTTTAAGCATATACTCCTATTTGATTTTGAGTATTTGATTACTTGAAATTTGAGTGTGGATTGTGCAATGTTTCTTAGTACCCTAGGGGTACATTTTTGCATCAGATTATTAGAATGCACTATGTCAAGTTTCTCAATTCCAACTAGAGGTGGCAAAATAAGCAGGTTGTGAGTTGTGTTACGGGTCCGATAAAACGGGTAATTTTTAATGCAGATCGGTTTGAGTTTACCCGCAAACACTTCTCTTTTCTATATATTTAGTTTGTCTTGGGTAAAAAGGACAGTACCCCAACAATGTTATATCCATGAAACATATAAGTTGTTATAAATAATTGCTGTGTTAACTTTATTAGTTAAACTGTTTTAGTGTGATAATAGTTTTAGTTATTGAATAAAAATAATTTAGGAGGCTGTATACTTTAAAATGCACTTTGGTGTCTCAACCTGTTTTAAATCATTTGACCTATTCTTTCTTAAGATCTTATCTTAATTCGTTCCACTTGACTTGCTTGAAATATAACATAACCCAAGCCTACTTGTTTGTAAGTAACTGGTAGAAGTTGCGACTCTATTTAGAAAACGTGTTGGCTGTGATGCTAAATTCTACTGTTTATTTCTGTCGATATGTATACATGATTTATATTAGCACTATATAAACTGCAATCTCTTTTCTGCAATCTCTGCATTTCTCGGGACACACAGATTCCTTTCTCTCCCTGTCTATGCACACACATATCATGCATACATACGTATATATACATCATGAATCGAGTGAGAGATGCAAGATTAATGATATTATTTTGATGCAGTGCTCGGTGGATAGGAAACCATGGATTCTCAATAGGAATTGATGATGTTCAGCCTGGTGATAATTTGAATGACAATACCCATAGAATCATTTCTGAAGGGAATAAAAAATGTGATAATTTCATACTCGATTTTAATAAAGGAAAGCTCAAGTTGCAACCTGGTTGTAATGCTGCTCAGACCCTTGAAGCTGAGATAACAGGTGTCCTAAATAAGATCAGAGATGAAACTGGAAAGGTAATACAACATTTGTCTTTAAACAGTAGTTAGTGTTTAAGGCTTTTATCTGTTAATTTTGCTTCCCGTGTTGAAACTAGATGATGATATTATAATCTATAAGGTAAAAATTATGCGAAACAAGAAAAGAAAATAAGCTTTTATATGTTAATTCTACATGGACAGGCGGACGGTTATCTCAATGATACCTAACAAGATATAACACCTTCGCTTTTAACTTATTCTTACACCTATTTAATATTATCATCTTTAAGATCATTCTTATGTTATTAAAAATTCTAATCTGCTTGTGTTAGATTTATATATATTTTTAATTCTGCATCAAGTCATTAGTCAAACTAGTCAATCAGGTCCGTGAACGTCTTGTTTGTTTTTCCCTAACAGCAACTTTATTGCACCAACCCTATATGTACTCTACACATTTGTACAAGTGGGACTTGAACATGACTACTTGTCTGGGGAACACTCAAGATGCACCATTTTTGTTATTTTGTCTTATTTACAACTTTTATGTAGTTATATATATTCTACTGTATATCTAGTTGTACTGCAAAGATTTCTCACATCTAGACTATAGTACTGAATCACAGTTCATTTAATTCATAGTCAGATAAGAAAGGGAATAATAAAATAGTAATCTTAATTTTATCTAAATAATAGTTCAAAGTCTACACATAGATAATGGTAAATTACATAACATTTATTTATTTCATGGTTACTATATGTTAATTTTAGGGATACTTTTATTGTATATAGTTAAGGTTGAGTAGATGGGGCCAAATGGTGAATCATGTTGAGTAACGTGTCAAACAGGTAACCTGTCGAACGGGTTATATTTGAACTGCATCGAACGGGTTTGGATTGAAACAGTTCATTTTTCGAACTGGGTCGTGTTGGGTTTAAGTTGGGTCTAGTCAAACCCGTTAGTTTTCCTTTTGAGTTTTAATAAATACACTTTAAAGACTTTTCGCCACTTAAACTTTGAAATCTAACTGAAATTAGATTGTTAAATTGTTATATTTTTTTAAAGATTGTTTAATTCCTTCAATTGTTTGCAGTTAATCTATTACCATCACTGAGTAATGTTAGAAAAGGGGACCCGATCGAAACATGCCACTTGTTGAACCAAGTCAAGCCCGTTTGGGCCAGGTTGATGCGTTAGTTTCTCGTGGGTCATTTTTCGCACCGGGTCACAGCGGGTTGGGTTAAATTTGACCTGTTAGTTTTCCTTTTAAATTTTAATAAATACACTCTAAAACTGTAAATCACTTTACTTATTTATAAATTAAAAATTAACAAAAAATAGGTTATTTAGTTATTTAGTCACAAAAATTGTTGCAAGTTAAATTTATTACTATCATTCAATTCGAAACTCAACTTTCATGTATTAAATACTTTTTACATTTATATGTTTACCTTTTTTATATTTTTTATTTATATTACCTGTACTTAATTTGTTTATAGTTTTACATTTTTATGTTTGATATAATTGACGTCTTTGTTTATTTATGCATAACCAAAACAAATCCACTGTCATTTGTCTTAAACACCAACATTTTGTAAGCTGCGGCACCATTTTTTCGTTATTATTCTTTTAAAAATTTGAAATCACTTTTTAAAGTGTTTGATAACCTTGATGTAATGAAAATGATTGATTCTTTTACAGGTTTGCATGGAAAAACTACATTGGAGGAACAGCCCCTTAATTATGTCTCAGTGTGGGTCCAAAGGATCTCCTATCAATATTAGTCAAATGATTGCATGCGTTGGTCAACAATCAGTTGGAGGTCAACGTGCGCCAAATGGATTTATGGACCGGAGTCTTCCACATTTTCCCAGAAAGTCAAAGACACCTGCTGTATGTTTTCTGCTTTCATAGTCTTTAAGGGTTTCTTCTGAACTTTCATTAGTCACTAGGGTCAAATAATCAATTGTCAATTAGATAAATAATTTGTAACTGTTTCTTCTTCTCAATGCAGGCAAAAGGGTTTGTAGCAAATTCTTTTTATAGCGGTTTAACTGCTACTGAGTTTTTCTTCCACACAATGGGAGGACGAGAAGGTCTTGTGGATACAGCAGTAAGCTTCTAAATTGAAAACAAATTAAAATTTAGAAATCTTCAATTTGAGGATAGCATCTTGATTTCATGCATTTTACATTACTTGATGATCTTAGCCATAAGTTTCTATTAGATGTTCATTGTTGTTAGTGCATGGTTGCATGTGGTTCCACATATTGTAGTTAAGAGTTGGAGGTTGAAGATTAACATATTTAGAGGTGGCAATTGCAACCTGTTTTTGGGTAAATGGGTTGATTTGAGTAAAAAGAGTCATAGACAGTGTATTGAAAACATGATAAATCTTCAAATAATTGTATTTAAAAATTTGGGGATTATTATCATAGTAATCGTTTTTTGTGATCATATTTAACCCAAGGTAGTTATAGAATTTCAAGTATAGAGAAAACAAAAAGGTTCATGGGTTGCCTGGCCTGGCCTGTTTTGACCCATTCTAAAAGTTGCCTGTTTTGACCCAGACTCGTTGTTACTCATTACCCATCTCATCTGACCCCACCCATTTTCTAATGCCTGTTTTGCTGCTTACCTGACAGGTTAAGACAGCTGACACTGGTTATATGTCCCGTAAATTGATAAAGGGATTAGAGGACTTATCTGTTTACTATGACAACACAGTAAGGGATTCTAGTGCATGTATTGTTCAATTTACATATGGTGGGGATGGACGGGACCCTTCTCAGATGGAAGGAAAGGCAGGATTTCCTCTAAATTTTGATCGGTTATTGATGAAAGCCAAGGTTTGACTCTAATTTCATTTCCATCATATCAACTCTTTCTGTTACATCTGATTCCTATGTAATAAGTAGTGGCGACATTTAACTCGTTTATCTGAAAATGGGCTGATTTTGGCTTTAATTTTATGCAAAGGGTCAAATGAGTCAATTTATATGACTTAACTAAATGGAGAACATGTCAAACGGGTAATTGTAGCTCATGATGTAGTCAAGTGTTAACCTTTTAATTCTTATGAAAATATTGGGATCATTGTTATTATAATTGTTTTTGTGGTGATATCTAATATATTCTTTATTTTGTAAGGGTTAATGTTGGAAAAACCTTTAATCAGTGGTAGGTAATAGAGAGAAGAAACACTTATTAAATATTTTAAGAGCCGTACAATCTCTAAGAAGTTACAACCTATAATTATTTATGGCTATACAACTATGTAATATGAAACAATACCCTATGGCCTTTCACTGAATCGGCACATAAGTCACTGCCCTATATTTTTTTGCATCATTTAGTCCCTGGATGGCTGGACTTATAGAACTCAATGAAAAGGTCCATTGACTTTATTAAAGAAAAGTTCTTTTAATTTTAGCTTTTTGCATAATCGATCTTTTTTAACTTCTATTTAAAGAGAAATACACTTCTTATTTGCTTGATTTAGTCCCTAAAATTTATAAAAAAAAGTAACAGTTTTCTTAAGTTTTTATAAGTTGAAGAATGAAATAAAGTAAAGTCCAGTGACTAATGTCTGAAATACGGGTTTTTTAGTCATCATCTTTATTTATAAATTTGAAACAAAAACAATAAAGATGTTAGATTCCTACGTTACCGAACTTTGACCCTTCTCAATGTTTTGACTGTATGACCGGCCGTTTTGCCACTTAGAGTAATAAGGTTTTATATGACAGGCTACATGTCCTGCCGGGCAACATAGAGGCATTTCTTCTGACGAGATTCGTGAAGTAGTTGATGAACGTTTTTCAATGCATGACATGACTCCAGAAGGTGGTTGCTCTGAGGACTTCAGGAAGAAATTAAAACAATTTATTGAAAAATATGCTGCAACATTAGAAATCACTAAAAGAGCACTTCTACCGCTTGATGGACAATCAAATGATGAACAGTCTGGAATAATAGAAAATGTCGCTCAAAGCATATGCGGAATCACATCTCAGCAGCTACAGGTATATGAAATAATTGTCAAAAATGCTGGTTGTTTTATTCATTATCATATTTCTGCAAATTTAGATGATGCTTGCATTCTTTATTAAGGACTGTATGGACTACTTGACTTCATTTTTATACATCAATAGAGGTGGTAATTTCATGGGTATATTTGTCTTATGTTTTTATTGATATAGAGTTCATTAGGCTTTGCTTCAGAGTGAATCCTCTCTTCATCTTCCAAACTTATTTTGTGCTTCCTTTAATTTACTGCTGTTTTGTTTATTTGTTTTTGATGAATGTGATATCACTAATGAGTTTGGCCTGTGGGAAAAATAAACTGGTTGCAGTAAGTGCAATATATGAAAATTGAATCCTTCTAACTCCCTTTTACATCATATTTTTTTATTGAACAGCAATTCCATGATTTTCTAGGATAAATACACCACAACCTCTTCTGTGCAGCTTGCAATTTGAACTTCCAACTTTTTGGTTATGGAGTACACCACTTAACCACCAGGATGTCCCCTCAGGGACCCTTTTACATCATATGACGCTAGAGCATGATATTTAAATAGGAAAAACGATAGATTAAACTATCATACATTCATATGAATATTAAAAAAAATGTAAACTCTATTTTACAAGTACAATACTCTTCATTGTATCATGTAAGATAGTGTAGAGCAATTACTCAGGACAGCTATTTTACAAGTACAATACTCTATTTTCATTATACACCTCTGATGAAAAAGAGCTCTAATTGAAATTTAGAATTTTGTATTCGCTGAAAATTTTATTGATTCTAGAGATGCATTTTTATCTGAGAGAGGTGTTTATTTTGTGTTTATTTAATTTGGGAATTATAACATAATACTCTTCTTTTTTAGACTTAAATATATATGCATACTAACTGTAACATATTCATCCACATTCATCTCCTTGCAAGATAGATCTGTATTCTAGTTTTCATGAATTTTGGATTTATATCTTATTTTTGTGGACACTAGTTTTCATTCTGTTACAATTAATTTTTTTTCCAATCGTATTAAAACCTGCATACAAAATTTAGGTATTCTTAAATACATGCATCTCTCGTTACCACCAAAAAAAGATTGATGCTGGAACAAATATTGGTGCAATTGGTGCTCAAAGTATTGGAGAACCAGGAACACAAATGACATTAAAAACTTTCCATTTTGCTGGAGTTGCCAGCATGAGTATCCTTTATTATTATTTTTCGTTTAATCAGATTGCGTAATTTTGTTCATACTTGTCGTGTATAGAGCAGTGTGCTACTTAACTCTTTGACAGATGTCACTCTGGGGGTTCCTCGTATTAAGGAAATCTTAAATGCAGCCAAGAAAATCAGCACGCCTGTCATTACTGCAAAACTCAGATGTAATGATAACATATCATTTGCTAAGCTGGTTAAAGGTCAAATGGAGAGAACTCTTTTGGGGCAGGTTTGATGTTTTTCAAGTTTTAACAAAATTGAAAGATGGTTTTCAATTTGAGAGTTCTTGTCATTGCTTTCTAGAGGTTGGCAGTTTTGATCCATCTACTTGTGAATAGGTCAAAACAAGTCTACTATAATAAAATTAGCTAGAAGGGGAGTGGGTCAAATGGGTAGAAAGTTGCCTAAAGTTTATTGTTAATGCAAGCCACCTCTTAAATAGTTTTGTTCAAAGACTTTGATTATGGTAAAATAGTATTATTTTTCCTTAGCCACATTATATGTTATACGGATTAATATACTCTGCATGAAAAAAGGTGTCGTGGGTCTTTGTTTGGGAGCAACCTCTCTATCCCCTTTGATAGAGGAAATGTTTGCTCTCTACTACCCATCCAAACCCAACAGTAACTCTACTATGGGTGGAATTTTACTGGTTAGGTTTGTATATTGTAATAGTATTATTTTTTAATTATATATAGCACATTGATTATTTTTGAAGTGACATAAAAGTGCTTACTGGACAACCTATCCGAGTCTGTTTTGACCCGTACAAAAATGACCCATTCCGCCCATCGTGCCATATTTAGTGCTTTGTATTGTGTTAATACTATAGTTAGCATGCGTACCTTGCCATATTGTACAAAATGTCGTAACAAGCTGACTTGGATTTTTTTTCTATATTTAAATGTAGGTTGCAAAAAGTATAAAGCTTATACTGGGATTAAGATCTGCTTCTATTGTAATTAGTCTTGACAAGTCAACAATTCAAGCCCTGCAACTATCTATTGACGCATATACTGTGAAGGAATCAATTTTAAAGACTCCTAAAATCAAACTGAAAGAAAATGTAAGATTTGTTTATACTTTATTTGGGTGCTGTCAAAGTGTTTCATATAATTACTGAAATTATTTGTTGTGTATAGCATATCAAGGTTTTGGATGCTAGGAAACTTGAAATTAATCCTCCATCTGATAGGAATAAACTTTATTTTGATCTTCATTGGCTCAGAAATAGGCTTCCAACAGTCGTCGTGAAGGTAAGAGATTCAAAGTGACCTTGTAACTCCTATGATGATTTGCAGAGGTGGCAATTTCAGCTTGTTTACTTCTGAGGCGATTAGGGGTTTGGCTTATATATATTTGGTAAAATTAAAAAAGAACCAGCATAAAAAGAAACCTGTCCAATGGTTGAAAGGCACCCAAAGTGTTTTGGTAGTGCTTAAAGCCTCATACATCATTCTATTCAAACAACTATATTCTTCTAGAAAAAGTATAATTTTCGTAATCATATCTGACGCACTGATTTTGTATTAAAATATTGGACGAAAGTGTTTTGGGTCAACCTGCTTTTTGCAAATATCCAATGGCTTGATATAATTGAAAGACTTGAATCTCCATCCTCATTTGGACCTGCAATAATAATCCTGTTTTTTTTATTGGCAGGGCATTGGTACCATTGAACGTGCTGTGATAAACAAAAAGAAAGACAAGGACAAGTTTAACTTGCTTGTAGAAGGGTAAGTTTGTGGTTAGTTACAGAATACTTATTATAAGTTGATTTTACCTTTCCGTGCGCAAATCAACTCTTATCTTTCCAATATATTGGGGGATATTTAGGTGCTCAACTCAAAGTTTGGACACTATTATGGGGTGCTTCAGCTATTTTATTTAATTGTGTCTAATTAAACATTGAATTTGTTTTTGGGATGAAAGGTGTATAGTTTTATGTTGTTCGTAGCCTAATGTGACCTCCATTTTATGAATTAACAGGTTGGGTATTAGGTCAAAAGGGTAATTTGTTAGTGTAGATCTAAATGAATTGGTTTGACTTGCAAATAGTTTTTATCCATTTTAAATGTTTATTTATAATTACTAGACTTGGTTGATATTATTACAAAAATAGTTATTTATTTTGATAAAGTGAGTTAGGAGATTGTAACTTGTACGCATTAAAATACACTTTGGAAGTTTTTTAACTCGTTTGATAAATTTACCCCGGTTTACCCATTCCACTTTCAGTTAAACTACTTTTTGTTGGACTAATCTTGTCTTATCTAATAGTTAGATGATCTATTTAGTTAGTTATGTTAATTGGTTTATTGAGTCTGATTTATTACCTGATTTACTTTGATTTTGTAGATTAATTAGTTGATTCTATTTTGATTTAGTTTCTTAATTTAAGGTTAGGTAGGGTAACTTAGTCTACTAGTTTGTTTAGTATAAATTTGTGTCAAGTTCAATAATATACTAAAAGAGTCAAAGAATGTTACTTTAATTATACATGTTTGCATATATTTTCGGGTTGATCCAATTCGTTATCCAACAATTGGTATCAGAGCCAGATAAAAGAGAGGTTTTGAGAGTCGACTTTTGAAGGGGGGAAAGCAGCCTTCGGTTGCAGGGGTGTCAACAGAGTTTTTTAGGCAGAAAAGAGCACAAAAGAATCGATCGGTAGATTTCTGATTAGTTGATAAGCAGTAGGGCAAGAGTCGACAAAGAAGGCCTTGATCTAAGGATAACAACACGTTCTTTTTCATCAACAGCAGGTCGTAAAATTAGAAAGGTGTTTTGATTAGCGACGAGTGAAATAGGGGTGGTAGGTCTCGGTTGGCACAGCATTGCAAGGTGTTTGTTCTAGCATATTCACAAGGTAGCGACTGTTAGGTATCTTTACGCAGCGGAAATAAACACAAAACACTCGTACGCACACGAAAGCAATAAGAACACGAGAATTTAACGTGGTTCGGTCGATGTGACCTACGTCCACAGGCTGCAACTAGGGTTTTATTTATTTGCTCAGTACAAAGATTACAAATGCATGACATGGATATATATAGAGACTAATTAGGGTTAACAACTTAATGAAAAAAGAAAACTTAAACATGGGCCCAAGCCCAAAGCCTTCACAAACCCAACAATCTCCCACTTGAAGGCTTTGCGATAAATTCTAGCCCGCCATTCAAGTTCAAAGCAACCCAGTCGTCTAGTAACTTCAGTAATCTTTAAACAAGTCTTCCAAGCCTCCAGTTCTCAAAGAACAAGCTAAGACTCCATCACATCTCCTAGTTGCAGCAACCCCTCATCATCAAGTACCAGAAGGGCCAGTTGAAGCTCTCCCGAGCTCCAACTCAGTCGTGGCAAATTCCACCAGCGACCCATCCTCTGTCTCAACTGGTTTACACGATCCACCAGATTCAGAGATACATCGAGAACCACTAACACTCTCCAAATTCAGCAAACAATCACCAGGAGAGAATTTTCCAGTCTTAGTCTTCAAAACCCAACGATTCTTCTTGACTGTACCCGAAACATGCCCCATGCTCCCACTGTCACAAAATCCTCTGACTGGTTTAGACTTCTGACCCCATTCAGCTACAATCTCTGCTCCAGACTTCATGTTTGCAAAATGAACTCTCTTAGCAGCAGATTTAGCGAACCCGACTTTGACTTGCTTAACCGGGTTGATCAATCCCTCAGCAGGTACCTCCATCATGTACAATGACCCATGCTTATCACCACGAGCAATCACCCGGTTTCCATTGATTACCCTCCATTTACCACCACCAAACTTGACTTCCAGTCCTTGTTCATCCAGCTTACTAACAGAAATTAATTTCCTCTTCAAACCTGGAATCACCTTGACATTCTTCAAGTTCCATGTAGTTCCCAATGGAGTCACCAAATCAATATCACCGATGCCCATTACATCAAGCATTCTACCATCAGCGAGACGTACCTTCCCAAAATCGCCTATTTTCAGATTCACCATCATTTCACCGCTGTGTACGGCGTGAAACGAAGAACCAGAATCCATGATCCAAGAATCCACACTGTTTTCAGCCTCAAGGATTAACACGTCACCATCATTGACATCCTCAGCAGCAGTGTTTAGACCTTTCTTTGGACATTGACTCTTAACATGTCCATCCTCGTTGCAGTTCCAGCACCTCACATTTTTCCGAGTCCGAGTTGAACTCTTTCCCCGACTCCCACTGCCTCGGCTATTTTCCCTTCCTCTGCCAACATGTAACATCTCAGAAGATGATCCAACATTTGCACTTTTCAGACGTGTGTCTTCACCTATCACAATGTCTCGGATCTTTTCAAATGTCATTTCGTTAGCCCCCATAGAATTTGTAACAGCAGTTACAGTCCCGGACCAACTGTCAGGCAGTGAAGATAGCAACACCAGAGCTCGAGTCTCGTTATCGAATTTTATTCCCACTGATTCTAATCTGGTAAGAATAGACATCAGATCATTAATGTGAGAGGTGACTGAGCTTCCCTCTTTCATTCTCGTCATGAACAGTTCCCTCATCAAGAACACCTTGTTAGCTGCAGACGGCTTTTCATACATATTTGACAGAGCCAACATCATACCACTTGCAGTGGTTTCTTTCATGATGTTAAAAGCAACGCTCTTCGTCAAAGATAACATAATAACCGCTCTAGCTTTCTTGTCCTTGGAATTCCAAACTGTTTCTTCAGCTTTCTCCATACTCTCCGGTTTCTTTTCCAGTACCATATCCAAATCCTTTTGACATAATAATGCTTCTATTTGCATTTTCCACCAACCAAAATCAGTGCCATTGAACTTTTCGATCACAGTCTTCCCGTCTTCAGCCATAATAGCAAAACAGAGACAAGTCTTCAAAAAAACAAGCGCGCTGAACAGTTGATAACCAGTCAACAAAAGGATAGACAAACCAGATCCGGTACTTCCAACCAAAACCCTAGGCGGCGGCGCTGAAACCCTAGATGACGGCGGCGACGGCAGAAACCCTAGGCGGCAACGGCGGTGACGGCAGAAACCCTAGGCGGCAACGGCGGTGACTGCAGAAACCTAGGCGGCGGTGGCGGCAACCCTAGGCGGCGGCAGAAACCCTAGGTACACGGGCGGCGTGTTTCGTACGAAATCTTCAAGAGCCTGATGCTCTGATACCAGTTGTTAGGTATCTTTACGCAGCGGAAATAAACACAAAACACTCGTACGCACACGAAAGCAATAAGAACACGAGAATTTAACGTGGTTCGGTCGATGTGACCTACGTCCACAGGCTGCAACTAGGGTTTTATTTATTTGCTCAGTACAAAGATTACAAATGCATGACATGGATATATATAGAGACTAATTAGGGTTAACAACTTAATGAACAAGAAAACTTAAACATGGGCCCAAGCCCAAAGCCTTCACAAACCCAACAGCGACAGGTTGAAGAAGTAATCCAGGTTGGAAATCAGCAGGAGACTTGTCAATCCAAGTTTGGATCGAAGAACAAGGTTAATCAGAAGAAAAAATCAACGAGTGTGAAAACAACGGGTGAAAGGTTGCAAAAGGGGTTTGCAGGTAAAACTTTCAGCAGAGTTTTTTTTCGTTGATTGTCATTCCTTGGAAGTGCAGTAGATCGCAAGAATGACTCAACCGGAGAATCAAGCAATGTTGATATGAAGAAATTGTTGTCAAAACATGGGTTTAAACCGGCGTGACCGGGATGGAGATCGGGAGTCCGGGAGAAGTCGAGGTGAAGACATATTTCAATGGAAAAGTTGATGTGAAGGATAGTGTAAGACAAGATTTGGGGGTGATTGTTGTATCTTGTCATTATCTAATAGTTAGATGGTCTATTTAGTTAGTTATGATAATTGGTTTATTGAGTCTGATTTATTACCTGATTTATTTTGATTTGGTTGATTAATTAGTTGATTATGTTTTGATTTAGTTTCTTAATTTAAGATTAGGTAGGGTAACTTAGTCTACAAGTTTGTTTAGTATAAATTAGGGTCATTAGTGTTTTTGTAAGTGTGTGTCAAGTTCAATAATATACTAAAAGGGTCAAAGAATGTTACTTCAATTATACGTGTTTGCATATATTTTCGGGTTGATCCAATTGGTTATTCCAACACTTTTGGTTGTTTCTATAATATATGAAAATTTGTTGAATTTTCAGAACGGGCCTCCAAGCAGTCATGGGCATGGAAGGAATTAATGGGCACGAAACCACTAGTAATCATATTCTAGAGGTACAAAGCACACTTGGCATTGAAGCTGCAAGAAGGTCAATTATTAAAGAGATTCAATACACGATGGAGAGTCATGGAATGAGTATAGATATTCGACATATGATGCTTTTAGCTGATGTCATGACATATAAGGTACATTTCTCTAGTTCCCTGTTTTTACTTTTTATAGGAACTATTAATCAAATCAAGAACAAAAAGAATGGGACATATTATAGTGTTACAGATAATACAGGAAGCTAGTAATGTAGCTATTAGATGTGGGGAGATATTTTTACTTCAGTTTGGGTTGTTTTTTATCTCTAAAAGTCTAACTGGCAGAAATGTTAACTTAAAAAATAAGCCGTGCTAAAAAGGAAACGGGTAGGAAGTCCTCAGTTTATTTTAATCATACAACCTCATAAATCATTTTGCTCAAAAGTTCGATTGTAAGTGAAATAATATCTTTTTTATAATCATATTTGACAAGCTAACTATTTATAAAAAATTTAAAAGATATTGGTCTATTGGACAGTCTCTGGGAAACACAACCCCACATAACGCGTTTCAGACCATACAAAAACAATACCCCCTTTAAACCAAACCTGTTAAATAAAAAGGTTTGACTATTTACCTATTAAACATCTAATAAATTTGATTCTAACTTATATTTGATCTTCATTTGCTGTGAACAGGGAGAAGTCCTGGGGATCACGAGATTTGGGATTCAGAAAATGAAAGAAAGTGTGTTGATGTTGGCTTCATTTGAGAAAACAGCAGATCATCTTTTTAATGCTTCTGTGAACGGTCGAGTGGACAAGATAGAAGGTGTTAGTGAATGTATTATCATGGGCATACCTATGCAGACAGGCACAGGAATGATTGGAGTTAAACAAAGGTCTGCTCACAAATAATAGAAACATAAGGAATGTTTTTTAAAATTTTCAGAAGATCAAGTTCGGTTGACAAGCCAGCTTTTTCTTGTTTTTTCTTGGGTTTTATAAACAATTAATGCATAGTTGTCGAAGGCACAAGGTGCACTCAAGGCGCAAAGGGTGAGACTTGGGTCTAGGCACAAATCGCTTAAAAAGCAAGGGTTTTTTTTAGAGCGAGCTGCATACTATATATATACCATTATTAGGGGTTTTAGACATGTCTTAGGCTTGTTTTGGGATAGTTAGGCTGTTTTAGGTTGATTTCAGGTTTATTAGGGCTAGTGTAATTGCTCAAGACCTGTTTTGATGATTTTTGTTTGGAATTTGGCTTGAACTTGGCCTAAAAATGCATCTATGCGTATGAAAATGGGCTTTTTTATTGAGGCGACAAGATTTTGCTGGGTTACATCTAAGGGCCTAGGCGTGAGCCTTGTGGGCTTTTGACAACAGAGAATTAGTGTATTACTTATGATTAACTAACTATATTAATAAGATTTAAGAGGCTACAGTCTTTAAATTACCCTTTACTCCTTTAGATTATTTTCCACCTTTTCATTTCACTTTGTTTTTAAAATATTACCTGTTTGACCCATATAGAATTGACTGAATTTCCTTTTTGTAAACCAAATAAACACATTGCTAGTTAAACGGGTTAAATTGGGTCAGCTATAAAGTGCTCGCATACATGGCTCATATTTATTTGATGATTGATGGCAGGGTTCCTCAACTTCAGCTGTGCAAAGGATCGGATGCAATCTTATCTTGAGCCAATCATGCAAAAAAACTACTGGCATAAACAATTTTGATCAAAAAAAGGTTTGCTTCAAACTCAAGTTACATAGAAAATTTGGTACATTAAAAACTTGCATCACAAGGCAGCAATAGGATAACTTGTAACTTTTGATAGAGAAATTATAAATATGCTTCTATATATAATGTGTACTTTTGCAACACAAATAAGACCGAGGTTGTTTATGATCACGGGTCAACCCAACATTCGTATTAGTTAACGAGATCCATTACAGAGCCATAAATCTTAACCCTCTTGATGATTGGGGCTGTGAAAATGGCTCTATTTACTTATTGATGAATTTGGAAACATAAAAATAAGCGTGTCTGTGCTTATTTACCGTAAAATTTGAAATTTAAGACTTTTATTGGGGCTAGGAGATCACATTTGGCCGGCCTTTTAATTAAGTAATTGGTTAGGTATTAGATTTAGAATTTTTAATGTGTTATATGCATGCACAGTTGGCTCGAATGTATAAAAAATAAATCATGGGTTAAGGTTCACATTTTAGAGGCTTCAATTTTACTGAATATATAATAAACCACATTATTTTTAGGTTATCTTAATACAGTTTTGTAATTTTTTGTCTGGGATAAGAATCTTTTGTCATTCATCGTTGTGATTTGTTTTATCATTTATCATTGTGATTTCTTCATCGTTTCACAAATTATATTAATGATAATTTAGGGTTTTTGTTTAATTTTTTGATTTGACAAGAGTAAATGATTAGAGATATTTTTTCACTAACACTCACCCCAATTCGTCTAATTCTTCTTTCATCGACATGCTAGCTTTTGTAACCTTCCAAAATTGATAACAAATGAATAAACAGATTTTAAGGTGTGAATTATTTTCAATCTTATTACAAAATAAGTTAATATATGTGGTCTAAAGTAAAAATGTTGATTGATATCTTTTACTCTTTGAAATATAAAGATATTGAAAGTTTAGTTATCCAATTATATTTACAATAAGGTGCATTTAAATGCTTTCACCTTTTTTTTTATTTCATTTGTTTTTATCATAACAGTATTTTTTATCAGAAGTTTTTAGGGTGAAAAACAGTTTTAATTGTTTAATTAATTGATTATTGGCTGATTTAAAAGAGGGGTAAACAAAAAGTAGAAGATTAATCAAATAAAAGTACGTAATTGGTGATTATTATATTTTTTGAACGTCTACATCTTACCTACCTATCATACCGCAAATGGCGATTATTTACTTAAAGTAATAATAGATATTGACTAGCTTAAGTAGTATTGTGGTTTTGAGGTGTAAACTTTAGAAATGGTGAATTCCTGACCTAACATGAATACATGACAAAAATCTAACACGAAAATTGCGAGTTTTTGGTTTAGTACAAACGTGTTGGGGTTAGTTTCGGGTCACCCATTTAGCTAAACATGTCGTGTTCGTGTCAACCAGGTGGGTTGTTGGTTGACTCGTTTAACTCATTTATTTTTTAATTATTTTTTCTAAACATGTGTAATAAAATAAATTGATTGGTATATTATTCCATAACTTAAAACTTGAAAGAAAATTTGATAAGAGTTTATAACTAGAATATAATTGTTTCATAGTAACTTTATATTCTCTCACTAAAATCGAAATTATAAAGCATTAATATATGAATGTTATATAAAAATTAAAAAATTTAGGTTGAACGGATCGTGTTTGTGTCGAACTGTGAATTTTTGTGTCGTATTCATGTTTGTATGTCTGACACGTTGTATGAACTTGGTCTTGTTTGGATTTGTGTAAAATTGTCGGGTTAGTACGACTTAGGTGTGTTTAGTGTGGATGGAGTGTTTGTTGGACCAACCTTGTCAAATGCTCATTGTCCTTGTGATTCAACGACAAGCTTTCTTGGATCACAAGCTGCTCTAGCCTCGTAAACTATTTCCGGACTGAAATTCCATACGCCTCCTTTGTTTAAGATTTGTGTTTGACCCGAGCCGGATTGGTTTTCAACGCTTTGCAATGTTTTTCTTAATGACTTTTCAAATTGGAGTTCGACTCGTGTAAGCAAAGCACCATGCACAACTTTTGCATCGAGCCCGGAAAGACCCTTTCGATATTTCTACTTTATCAAACTTATTCCATATAGCTTTGTTCTTATTTGTTGAAGCGACCCTCAACATGGTTCACTTGAAGAAGCACCAACACCAACGGAACTTTGAGTTTGACCATTTGAATGCCATAGTCGATTCTGAAAGCTGTGAAATTACATGTGCATTATTGTGTTTTTAAGAGATTTGAGAGCTAGAGAGTTGGTATGATAAATTCAATATACCAAATATCTATTTATACTAACTATGGAGGGAAAATGGTGGTTGTACGATGGCTTCTTTTTTCTTCACTGCATGTTAAATTACCGATTTACCTAACAGGTTCTAAAAGCCGGTTTCTAACTGGTTCACGTTGGAAAATCCTAAACCGCTCCCTAACCAGTGGTAATACCAGTTACCTAACATTTTCAATAGCAACGGTTATTACGCGATTCAGGTTCAGATCGGCTTTTCAGGTCAGGTCGGAAACATTGAGATGGACTATCCGCCGTGACAAAAGGAGGGCCACTCGTGCGGGTTCTGGTCTTACGCATCTTTGTATGTGCAGCTATGTAACCTATTTTTGAGTAGTGAATTTTAAAAATTCTCACATTATGAATAAACCATTGTATCTGGTTGAAGATTGTAAAAAAATCATAGAAGATTAATCCAAACACACTACATCAAGAATACAAGTCTAGGAAAGAGCTAGCTAAGTTCTACAAGTCAGGCAAGTGTTAGTTATAAAGTTGAGTAAGAAAGATAGAGACACCAATACAAATCCATATATTATAAATTCAGAAGCACATATTATAAAATCTCGAGACAATTAAGAAAAAGATATTTAGAAACCATGGTATTTCCAAAAATAAGCGCCTGCAAGTTAAAACAGCTCAAGAGGTCATTTCGTCTGGAGCCGGATCCTGTTTGTTAGTTATGGGTGGGTCGACATCCATTTGATCTGACGTAGGTGGATGGTTCCCGGGTTGTTCTTCATCCATGGGTTGGCTGGCGTCCGTTTGAGCCACTTCATCCACCACTGCCGGTGCAGTGGCGGTTTCATCTGTTGCTGGTGGTCTGGCTGCAGATTGATCTGTTGCTGGTTGTCCGGCTGCAGGTTGATCTGTTGCTGGTGGTCTGGCGGCAGTTTGATCGGTTGCGGGCGGTCTGGCGGCAGTTTGATCGGTTGCGGGCGGTCTGGCGGCAGTTTGATCTGTTGCTGGTGGTCCGGCGGCAGTTTGATCTGTTGCTGGTGGTGGAGTGATTGTGTTGCTGGTGGCAGGAAGTGGTTCAATATTCGGGCTGGCTGTTTTGTATTCAGATAAAAGATCCATGAACTCGTTCAGCAGCCGTTGTACTTTTCGGTTTGATGCCATTGCTGGAAGAATATCTTCTCTCAGTAGTTTATGCTTTTTCATTCCCTGCAACATCCACAAAGCAAAAGTTTTATTAGTCAACAAAAACCATAAAAATATTATAAAATTTCAAATAATATAGGGAGAAACCAACAAGAACACAAGGATCCCATGTAGGATCTGTCGCATCAGCGGCGACGGTTTCTGCCATCCCCGTTGGAGGTCCTAGAAAATTTTCACACACTTCACGCAGTCGAGACTCATCAGCTTCTCTGCAATTTAAGAATATTTTAGCTACAAAATATCTTTTTATACATTTGGAATAACATTATAGAAATATAACACACCTAGCCAGAAAACGTATATATGAAAGGAGACACTGTCGATACTCATTTGGAGACTTCAATGACAGCGCCGATGCTAACTGGGCTTCCAAGTGGGCCCGTGTTTGCACTCCATCATCAGTCACTCTGCAACCAAACCATCAATCAAATTCCTAATATACCCTCCAGCAACAACAAAATCACAAATCTTGTGCAATGAAAATTTGAAATGGCTAGATTAATAGACGCTAGAGATGGCAATTTCAACCCATTAATTTATAAATGGGTTAAATCATAAATGGGTTGTATTCACCTATTCGGGCTATGCTTTATCCCTAACCGGTCAAACAGGTAGAAATCAAATAACACCAAATGGGTCAAAGGAAAGTATTTTAGTGCATAAAACTCCGATTATTCATAAAAGTTGAATTATTATTAAACTACATAACTCTTGTAAATCATACTTTACACGCTAAATATTTATAAAATCATTAGACAAACGTTTTGGTCGATCCGTAGCAGAAAAAGCTATATCTTTTAACCTGTTACCTAACTGGTCTAACTTGCCTATTTGGCCAACTCCAATAAACAGTATAGATGTCAGTTATTTCAAAAATGAAACTCGTCAAATAAGAAAATATTGTGATTTCACAGGAAGAAAGTGATTATTCAATTAATACGAACCTGCTCCAGCCGGGCTTTCTAGCCAAGAATTTTCTCACATCAACTTGCAAGGCTGCCAACTCACCATTTTGGGGAAACCCTAAATTAAATGAGCTGGCAAAATTAGAAGCCGGGAAGCAATCATCCGCAACACGCAGCCAACACATGAGATTCATATCAAACATAAATGCATGACGTGTGGCAAGTGTAACAAGTGGAGATCCAGACTTTGATAACTTCGCAGATATTACTTTAACCGAGCCTGAAAAATAACATAAAATACAATAAGCCTAGAGGCATGAAAATCATACAAAGTTTGCATGTTTTGACTAAATTTACCTGTTGATTTTGGATCTGAATTCATAAGTGAGGCTAATGAATCATGGAGGATGCATTTTCGGTTAAAAAGATCCCATACGTGCAATGATCCTTTTCTTGTGACAAGTAACAATTTCCAAGAATCATCACAGTCGATGAACACTGGTGTGGACCCCATCATCATGGTTGGCATAGATCTTCGCCCGCATTTTGTGTAAACCTTTTTAAGATAAAGCATTAATAATAAGATTTCCATCTTGAAATTGATTATTTGGGTTGCAATAAATCAGCTTTTAATGTTTGGATGCACAGATTTTGATTCTAATAATTTAAATTCTTTAAATAGAGCAAAAGCAGAAAACTAACCTGCAGAGACCCATCTTCACACCCGACGGCCCAAAAATTGGCATTTCCCGCCAAAACCGTAACATTGCCGGCAATCCGGTCAGACCAAAGTGTTTGGCCGTTTCTCGTGCAAGAAATTTCTGTTTCTTTCATTAAAAATGTACTCCCAACCCCAATGATGTCATTGGCTGCATGTTCTTTAGGACGAGCTTCCAAACAAACATATGTATCTCCACTTTCTTTATTATCAAAAACCCTAATAGAAAGGGGTCTAAAAGAACCCGAAGAGCTCAAATTCTTTGGTCCTCCAATTTGTTCAACATTAATATTTCCATCTTTATCAGCAGAAACAGGAACCTTTTCAATTATTAGACTCTCACTAACAGTGGCTCGAGAGGACACACCCACAACCATTGCTTTCTTACTAGGAGGGCCCTCACGAAACCCTAAATCACCATTCTCAGTTGACTTCATAGAAAAGTCAACATTTTGAGATTGTGCAGCTGATGAAATGCTTATGTTTTCTCCTTGAACCGGTACTCTGACGGCTTCAGGAATGATCCGTTTTCGGCCATCGGGCCGTCGGTATTCTCTTTGTTTTACAGGACTGGACACTCGAGTAGCCGGAATTACAGTTTTAGTTGATGTATTTTCAAGAGTTCCTACATTACTTTTACCAAGATCAGGTAAAGATTCAGCCTTTGATGCAATATCTAAACCTGAAGAAGATTTCATGGCGGAAGAGGTATTATTGTTATTCGTGACACGTGCGGTAACCTTTTTAGAAGCTGCTTCTAGAAGCAACTGTGCTGGACTTTCCGCTAAATTTGCTTGTCGACCCCCAACATCACCATAACGGCTTTTTTTTAGTTCCTCTAGTTCTGCATCACTTAACCTATGACCAATTTCTTTGACCTCAAAGTGAAAAGAAGCCACGGTCCCGTCTAAAGAACAAGCGAATAGTGAATACCCATCTGGACTCCTGAAAAAATAAATGAACGAAAAATTATTAGATTTGAAAAACAAAATATGAAAATCTATAAGTTAATTGTGTTCACGATTTACCATGATAAGTCGACAACACTTTGAGAAAAGAAATGTTTAGCAACAAAAAGAGGGCGGGCACTTGCAGTAGTCCAAACTGTAATGGTTCGATCTTGGCTTCCTATAGCAATAACATTGTACGGTTGTGATTCTTTCCCACTGTTCTTTGATGACCCGTTAGCCCAACCCGCAGGAGCCCCTTTTGCTTCATGGGCATTTGTTGAGCTTCTTTTAAACATTGAATGATTAAACTTTACCACAATTATAGGGGCATTATGCCCTAAAAAGTCAAAGGTAGCAGTCCATTCCCCTCGCTCTAGAACAGGGGCTGAATGTCTCGGTTTTTGGAATCCATGGGTCGTTGTTATAAAATGGCCACAAGGTGACCACCCAAGCCGCCTGAAGAAAGTAGATCCAAGCTGGAAGGGACAATTAAAAAGAAAACTTGAGAAACACACAAGAAAGAAAAATCAAAAGGAAAGAGGCTAAACAAGTTGAATCTTGATAGTCACCCATATTGTATTACTAACGCATAAAATCTCCTAACTGTCTTATTAAAATTAGACCTTCATTGTAAAAATACATTCTTTGCAAGTATGCATGACATTAATTATAAGTGGCAATTTCAATTCGCTTACTTTTGAATGGTTGATTTGGGTTATGCTTATCTCTAAAAGGTCAAACAAGCCAAATAAAAGAAAAAGAAACAGTTGCAACGGGACAAAAGTCACACAAAACATGCTTTTAGTGCATAAAATCTCCTAAATCAATTTATGTGGAAAAAAAAGATTTACACAATAATGTAACAATCTGTAATGATGTTCGCCGCATCTGATTGAAATACATACCGATTTTGTCCAGTGTCCATCTGTCCTATGTGCAAGGCTCCAGTCTGATGTTCGCCAAATAATTACAGTTTTATCATCCGACTGACTTGCTATAAAAGAACCTATTGGGTCCCATGTTACCCCTTTAACAAGACTAGAATGGCCCCTTAAAACAGCTGTACAGATACCATTGCTCACATCCCAAATATGAATCGTGTTATCCAAACTCCCACTAGCTAAAGTTGAATCATCTGGAGACCAATTAAGATCCACCTACACTAAGCACAAGAAAGAAAAACTCCATGATTAGATCTTGAATTGGAATAAGCATAAAAACATTGTGCTTATTATAGATGAGAGATGATAATTACCACATCAGCTGTATGACCTCTCAAAGTGAAGGCGATTTTCCAGTTTTCAACATCAGGTGCTTCACCACTACCAAATTCAGTGGTTCCAGAACCAGGTTTTCTCTCGTGGATTTGGATAACCTGATCATCTGACCCGGATGCAATATAGCGTCCATGTTTGGCCCATCTAACACAATTGACTGAACCGAAATGATCACGAAGTGTAGCAAGAAGTTCTAATTTTGGTTTATCTGGGTCAAATTGCAAGACTTTGGAAACATATTTCATGTTCCAAATCCTTACCTACATGATGAACAAACGTTACTACCGTTTCTGTATCCAAACAAAATGCCAAAACCAATAACTAAAACTCCAAAAAGCAGCAATTATAATAAGATATTCCCATATTCAAGTTTAAGATTATACATATGCAGAAATAAACATATATCTGGATTAAAAATCATATAGTTCAGGCTACATTTACAAAATTCACGTGTAGATACATGAGCATTGGGATTAGTTTACCCTTCAAGTGTGATTAAATGATTTAGGGTTCAAAGTCTCGCAAATTATTTTCAGCAATTGAAATTGATCATCTGAATTACAAATTAATCAAATTCAACTTACACGACAGCATGTAACAATATCAAATCACTCAATCAACGATTCAAACTTCATACAATAGTAATTTATCTCCAAACCCTAGCAATTCAAACAAAAAAGACGCAATTCCTTCACAAAACAACAGTAAGAAACAAGAAATCGAAAGCGCATTAACATTAATACCTTGTGATCGCCACCGCCAGTGGCAAACCGAAGCCCCCCAGGCTGTATATCAATTGAGAAGATTTGCATTCCTTCATGTTGAACCCAAATTGGTTTTTCTGCAATCATCTTCAAATATGTTGGTCTTTAAGCGAAAGACAAATGAGCTTGATTAACAGAGGGAATTAGCATCATTATTCAAGAACTTTACGACAGATTGAGCAAGAACAAAAGCCCAGAAAAACCCTCGTCTGAATTGAAAAATTGTAGAAGATAGAAGAAAGTAATTTTTTATACAAAAACCCTAGTGATGTGGGTGCTTGCGAACTTTTTGTTCTTTAAACTGTGATAATCTTATGATACACGATGAGAATCCAATATGAAATTAATATACGCTGTCAATTACGGAAATGGTCCCTCGACTATTCCAAATTAACATACTTGAAATTTGATACACTAACTAGTTTATTACTTGCGCGCGTTGCAGGGGCATCGTATGCGTCGTGATAAAGCATAGACTACAATTGACCCGACTTACTTTCGAAGCAAATTTATGTTGAAACGTAAAGTAACTCGAATCTATACCATTGAATAAAAATATATTATATTTGACTCGACTCTTTTCAAAACAAATTTATATCAAAACGTAGACAGATTCAAAGCGTACATAAAAAACCACATGTAGTAACGCCGTATGCAACATGATAAAGTATAGATTACAATCTCCCTGGCTTGTTCCAAACTAAATTTATATCGAAACGTAGAGTAAGTTGGTTTTATACAAGCAAATGAAACATATTACATTTGACTCGACATATTTCCAAACAAAGTTTACGTCGAAACGTAGACAAACTCAAAACATATATATTTGACCCAACTCATTTTTGAAGAAAATTTACTTCAAAACATAGATGAACGTCGAAACGTAGACCAACCCAAATCGTATTTAAAATTAAGCCGAAAACATTTTATACTTGACCCAACTAATCTCTGAACAAAACTACGTCAATATGTAGACGTATGACAAAACTTAGGCAGTCTTAAGCGCATTTAAAGTTAAGCACGTTAATATTTTAGATTTGACCCCAGTCATTTCTGATTTCGTCCAAACATAGACGGAGTCGAATTATATTGTACACAGATAAACCCGAAACTTTAGAAATTCGAGAGTGTCAAAATTACATTTTATAAAAAAGTTTAGAAAGTATTAAAGGGTGAAAATATAAAAAGTAAAAGTTGAGGGGGGGAGTGAAGGCCGGAGGAAAACCTCACCGACCTTTACTTTTTAAGTATAAGTAAACATTTCATATGTAAATTATTCTTCAGTATGGGCTATTTTTAAAAAAAAAATTATAGATTTGTTTATCTGTGTATTATCTTATTTGATTCGATCAAAGGATGGTGATAGTGGCTAAAAGCAACGCTGAAACAAACAGGTGAGGTGGTGTTCGAATTACAAGAATCATCATTAGAGGAGTTTGTTTGCACTTTGTAGGGCGTTCAGGATTACCAAACGAAGAAATGTGCAAGGCGGTGGCCAGTGGGTCCCTCTCTCTCACACCCACTCGGTTAATTTGGTTAATTTTATATTAATATATGTATTATTAAAAAAATTATTATAAAAAGATAGTGTTTGAAAATGATATAGTGTTTGATGAATAATAAATGTAAATCTAATGTAACGGTTCACATGACATATTTATCAAGTTTAACATAAGAGATTTCATAATTATATCTGATGATAATTTACCAAATTATTTATTTGTTTTATAAGTTTGATTGATGTTTTTAACTTTAAAGTATTGTATATCGAAACTAACATACTTTTATACAAAATTCAGTGTCTCGTATATTCATAATTGTTTTAAGGTTTTATAAAATTTTATATTTTTATAAAACATTTGACACTCTATATGCTTATTTTGTAGCGTATTCAAAATTTTAGTTATTTTTTATAATATAGATGTTATTAGTAGTTTTTTTTTGGACTGATTGTGTTTTTAAAGAGTACTTATATTGTATAAACGCTTTTAAACTACTTTGTTATAAGCAACATACATAAATTGTAGCATTCTACACAACAATATTGGACTTGCCAAAGGTCCAAGGTATTAATCGGCGACACATGCGATAACTCCATGTTCATTTATAAACATAAGAACTAATGGGCTTAATTGCTATTATACGTGTTGGCATCATCCTCACCACATCCGACTCTTGCTTATTAAATTATCATCGCCATCATTTTAAGGGAGTTTATCACGTCGGACTTGGATTCCCTTCATTTTTAGGTGTCTAAGACCACAAGGAGCACACATTGTAGATTTTATTTTATTTTTAGATTATTCATTATTGTGTCTTAGTCCTCTTATACTATGAACATTTTACAATGAGCCAACATGACCAACTGCAAACCTAGTGCCACACAGGTAGACGTTGTCGCTAAAATTAGTGTTATTGATGAAAAATCAGCTGATGATGCCCTTTTACCGGATACTCGTAGGGGTTTTACACGTTTACTCGTCAGGACATCACATATGCAGTTCAACAAGTTTGCTTATTTATGCATGCTTTGCATGAGCCTCGTTTCAAGTTTATGAAGCGCATCCTCCGATACATTATTGACACCATCAATCAGGGCATATGGATTGTTCCATCTACCACCGCATCTTTAACGGCCTGTTCCAATACGGTCGGGGAGGATGTTCTGATTCTCGTAGATCCAACTACGATTGTTGCGTTTTTCCAAGGGATAACTTACTTTCATGGTCATCAAAACGTCAGACTACTATACGTCTATATCCCGCAATAGCGTTGAGGTGGAATACAAAGAAGTAGCAAACGTGTTACCGAGATCGCATGGTTACATAATTTGCTTCTTGACATGTCATGAAAAGCAACCATCATATATTGTGATAATTTTTTTAATGGTATACTTATCTCATAATCCGGTCCAACACCAGCATACTAAAAATGTGAAAATTAATATCTACTTTGTTCAAGAAACGGTCCGTTTTAAACATGTTCGGTTCCTCCATGTTCCATCGTCTACCCAATATGCCGACATAGTCACAAACGGCTTACCTCGACAGCTTTCTCAAGACTCTTGTTCTAGCTCGAGTGTTCGAACCAATCAGCCTTGTAAGTTGTAAACAAAACCATAGTTAAAGTAGATAACCATAGTTAGGAAGCAATTTGGTCTCATACAGTTTTCAAACGTACTTCGATGCTCCCTCCATATAATAACCACCATGAATTTACAAAAGATAAAGTCTTTTAGAAAGCTTCAAACTTGTTACTTCAATCAACTTCATTCTTCATATTCGTTTGCCACTGCAATCGAACTTGAATCCCATGGTGATTCGATCGAACATGGTGTCTTCCAAGATGCCCCCCACCTGTTCGACAAAATGCCACAGAGAGATTTATCTGATTCTAACCATAACCACCTTCTTTTCGAGTATGCTCGAACCAATAACAACGCTAAAGCTCTCAAACACTTCTTGGGTATTCGTCGTTTGGGTTTATCGGTTAACGGGGCAAGCTTTTCTTGTGTTTTAAAGATTTGTGGAAGCTTGTGTGATCAAACAATAGGAAAGCAGATACATTGTGACTGTGTTAAACATGGGTTTGTTGAGGATGTTAGTGTGGGAACTTCTTTAATTGATATGTACACAAAAACCGAAGGAGTTTCGATGGCGGAGAAGGTATTTGATGAAATGCCTGACAGAAATGTGGTGTCTTGGACTTCAATGCTTACTGGGTACTCGTTAAGCGGTCTCCATGATCGCGCTGTAGAGCTTTTTTTGCAGATGCAAATGGAAGGAATCAAGCCTAACCCGTTTACGTTTGCCACTGTTCTTGGAGCTTTGGCTGACTGTGGTGCAGCTGTGAAAGGAATGCAGGTGCACACCATGGTTGTTAAATTTGGTTTTGAGTTGACTACATATGTGTGCAATTCTTTGATTAGTATGTATTCGAGATCAAGAATGATTAGATCTGCAAAGGCGGTGTTTGATGGTATGGAGGTTAGAGACGCGGTCTCTTGGAATGGAATGATAGCAGGTCTAGTAACAAATGGGCATGATTTATCTGCCCTTGATCTGTTTCATAAGATGAGGCTTTATGGAGTCAAACTCACACAACCAATCTTTGTAACTATATTAAAAGTTTGCGCTAACATCAAAGAAATAGTTCTAGCAAAACAACTCCACTGTTTTGTGTCAAAAAATGGGATGGAGTCTGATCCTAACCTCAGAACTGCACTTTTGGTTTCATACACAAAGTGCTCTGAAATGGATGACATGCTGAAGCTATTCAGTACGATGAAGGGAGTTAACAATGTGGTGACATGGACAGCGATGATTGGTGGATTGATACAAAACGGAGACTTTAATAAAGCAGTGAGTTTATATTGTCAAATGTGCAGGGAAGGTGTTGAGCCCAATGAGTTCACCTATTCTACACTTCTTGCTGCTCATCCTACAGTTTCTGTTTTCCAAATTCACGCACAATCCATCAAGACAAATTATGAATCATCAACTTCAGTTGGCACTGCACTTTTAGATGCTTATATGAAAATAGGAAATAATAATGATGCTGTAAAAGTTTTCGAACGGGTGGAAGAAAAAGACATTGTTACATGGTCAGCCATTCTGGCAGGATATGCACAATTGGGGGATGCTGATGGGGCGGTACGAGTGTTTCGCCAGCTGGCAAATGATGGGGTGAGTCCAAACGAGTATACATTCTCGAGTATTCTTAACGTGTGTGCTAGTCCAATGGCAGCAATCGAGCATGGGAAACAGTTTCATGCAGGAGCAATTAAAGAAAACTACAGTAACACTTTATGTGTAAGCAGTGCTCTTGTGACTATGTACTCAAAAAGAGGGAACATTGAAAGTGCAAATAAAGTGTTTGAAAGACAAAACGAAAGAGATTTAGTTTCATGGAATTCAATGATTTCAGGATATGCACAGCACGGGTATGGGGAAAAAGCTCTTGAAATATTTGAAAAAATGCGACAAGAAAACTTGAAAATGGACGATATAACATTTATTGGAGTGATTACTGCATGCACACATGCGGGATTAGTGAATGAAGGTGAAAGATACTTTAACATGATGGTGAATGATCTTGGCATTGATCCAACATCAGAACATTACTCGTGTATGGTTGATTTGTACAGCCGAGCTGGATTACTTGAAAAGGCCGTGGCTTTTATAAATGATATGCCATTTTCAGCTGGCGCGACAATCTGGCGCTCTCTTTTGGCTGCTTGTCGTGTTCATAAAAACGTGGAAATAGGAAAAGTAGCAGGAGATAAACTTATGTCATTGAAGCCACAAGATTCGGCAGCTTATGTATTGCTATCAAATCTATACGCAACAGCTGGCAATTGGAAAGAAAGATCAAAAGTTAGGAAGTTGATGGATGAGAGGAATGTGAAGAAAGAAGCTGGTTGCAGTTGGATTGAAATAAAAAACAGAACACATTCATTTGTTGCAGGTGATACTTCACACTCTGCATCGGATCTTATTTATTTGAAGTTAAAAGAATTAGGTTCGCGGTTAAGGGATGCAGGATATTTGCCAGATGTTAATTATGTGCTTCATGATGTTGAAGATGAACATAAGGAAGATATTCTTTTTGGTCATAGTGAGAGGTTAGCTGTTGCATTTGGGTTAATTGCTACACCTCCTGGCACATTGTTGCAGATTGTGAAGAACCTTAGGGTCTGTGGTGATTGTCATACAGTGTTTAAGTTAATTTCTAGGATTGAAGAAAGGGAAATAATTGTTAGGGATTCAAACAGGTTTCATCATTTTAAAGATGGTGTATGTTCTTGTGGTGAATATTGGTGATCATCCCCTGAAAAACCTCATGATAGTGTGTATACTAATGAGGAAAATTGGCAACATGCCACATGGCATGAAGGACCCAACTTCAAGGAGACATAACTTCCGAACCATCTGGAGTTACAAGCACGCCAAGCATTATGATGTTCGTCCTATGGCGGTTTGACCCAACCGTCAGTTGTCACTCTCAAATTTCTTGATCCCAGGCAATGTAGTCAATGATTTCGGTTTAATAGTAAATCAGGTGAAATAAACACTTCTGAAGTGTTTATTCAATACGTCTCAATTAACCCTTAACAGAAGGCTTTTTTTCATGGAACACATGAAATGTGAGTGCGTTTGGTTCATTAATTTTTCTTGAAATCTATAATAAGAAAAATTATATTTGATTTTTAAATTTATCAAATGAATTGAAAATTTTAAAAAACTAAAATCCACCAAAACAATTGAATTTTTTGATAATAATTATCTTCGGTTTGTAATTTTCTTTTAAAGTTTTAACGAGTCATGACAATAGAGGTGGTGGCAATTGTGATGACATGGTGGCGATGTCGTAATTGCAAGAGAGCGATGATGGTGAGAATAAAAATCTTAGACAGTTGTTGAGGTGATGGTGGTGGTGCCATTGATAAGAACCGTGGTGGCTGACAGTTGTTATAACGGTGAAGGGTGATAGATTGAAATTTTTTAGTGAAACGTCCCACCTCATGTTTTGAACATATTACCCCATACTATGATACCCATGTATACATTTTATGTATATTAAGGGAGAGCGAGCATTAACAAGAACAATACAAGTTGTACAGTTTATAAGTAAAAAAACTTTATACATGATTTGAATGAGCAATATTAAAGGTTAAATAAACTCGATTTCCAACACCAAACAAGTAAAAGATACAGTCATTTGTTGACATGAACGGTCCAAATTAACCTTCTTCTCCAAACTCCTTTGTAAATCTCTCATGAACCTCAAGGTCACTTTTACTTACCGTTGGCTTCTGCCTTGCCAGAACCTTGTCAAAATCTGATCTCGTAATTGGCGGTGGACTAATCTGTATTATTAAGTTAATCAATGTCATAAAAGAGTATATCTTTTAGTTACTTTTATAAAAGATTAGAAAAAATAGTGAAATTAGTTGCATATTGAGAAAGGTTGCCACCTTTTCAGCAAGACCTTGTGCAGCCAGCTCCTGCATTGTGATCTGAACCGCACCCGGTTGTTTGGGTCCACATGGGACCCACAAACCCTCATTCATCTGAACAAAGAACATAGCATCTTGAGTCTTACGTACAGGTTCGAATAAAACATCCTTAACCTGCAAAAAAGCCAACATTAACCTTAACCTACAAAAAAGCCAACATTAACCTTAACAAGAACATGTAAAGTGATTATGTTATGTAGAGCCTGCACTTACACAAACAGCAATATCCGAACCAGAAAATCCTTCAGTCTTACATGCCAAACTTTCAAAGTCGCTTTCATTCAAGTTATGGGGAGTATCTCCTAAATGCACCTGTATATCATATCAAACCATAGCAAACCACATAGTATAGAAAAGAAAAATTATTTGCTTGAGGCTCATGAGCATCTCTGTGCAGGAAATATCTCACTTTGAATATATGCTGGCGAGCCTTCAGATCGGGAAGTGGGATGTATATACGCTTATCAAATCGCCTCCGGATAGCCTGCAAGGATGGTCCATGAGTAATCAATTTGCTAAAGGTTAGTCTGATAAATATATTACTTTACAACTTTATAATTATCTAATGAATACCTGATCTAGAGAGTATGGTGTATTTGTGGCTGCAAGTACAAGAACTTTATCATCATTGGTTCCTACACCCTGGAGATACAGAGTTGGTATTTGAGACAAATCCTTAACAACAGAAATTGAGCTAATTGTATTAAAAAGTAACCAACCTTCCTTATGTGGTAATATGGTGTTTTCCCTGCTCTTGAAAATGTATTAACTTTAAAAAAAAAATTCTAATTTGGGTAAATTGTAAACCGTATAGTTCAGTAGTAAACAGACACGCATGTGGGAAATGACCATTCTTAGCAACACCTCCCAAAATGGTAATAAGTAAAAGTTTCTTACCTTAAAACAAAACATTTGAAAGCTAGTGCCTTTTAGTGTGAAAAGATACTATGTTACTCAGAATAGATTTGAGGAAAGTTCGTTATGTTTATGCAGTTAGCCGATAGAAATCTTAGCAAATGGAAACTAGAGGTTCCAACATTACCTGCATCTGAACAAGTATTTCAGTTTTGATGCGTCTTGAAGCTTCACTTTCATTGCCTTCGCCACGCTGGCCACTTAAAGAATCAATTTCATCAATAAAGATGATAGAAGGCGCACTTTCACGGGCCATTTGAAAAAGATTTGAGACCAGTTTTTCACTTTCCCCCATCCACTTTGAAACTAAATCTGATGAAGAAACACTGCACAAAGCAAGGAGACCAACTTAATAAATACAAACATGTGTACATATTAATCACATAATAAGCAGTACAACGTGATCACAAAATTTACACCTGAAGAATGTAGAGTCTGCTTCAGTAGCAACAGCTTTTGCCAAGTATGATTTTCCTGTGCCAGGTGGACCATACAAAAGAAAAGCTCTCCATGGCCGCCTTTTACCTGCGAGCAAACAATTTCGCAGCTTGTAAACGAAGATAATGAACATATCTAAAAGACGCACAAATACAGCACGCGTCCACCAATAGCATGTGATACATTTGGATATTTGTAATTCACAAGTAAAAGACTAAAAGCGTAAAGCATCAACTACAAAGATATAACTAAATCCCTTAATATCTGTACACGGCTTCCTAGTCTCGAAGTTGCATTTAGACAAAAGTCACAAAACCATGTATACAATAGTATAAATCTAGAGTGAAAGCTTAATGACCACACTTCTCAATTCAAGAAACGTGCAATATTTAGATGCTAAACAGAACTACAAGTGATTTAACCCTCAAATGGAGATCTAATCATCTAATGAACGAACATGACAAGCGCTGTCGCCTGTCGATAAGATGGTAACTCCAGACCAATTCGAAAGTTTAAACAGTTCACTAATCTTTCAAGAATTAACATTTGCTGTACTCACATAAACATAACAAGTTGCAGATTCAAACAAATCAAACCATTATGAGCAACAGATGATCACATGAAGCTCACTAACCAGTGAAGAACTGCGGGAACTTAACAGGCAGAATAACCGCTTCCTGTAACGCCTGTTTAGCACTCTCAAGCCCTGCAACATCACTCCACTTTACATTAGGTTTCTCCCGAACAATCGCAGAGTGCAATCCAGCCCTAAGCTTCGATTGCTCCGGATCCTCACCATCTCCTTCACCGTCCTTCGGTTTCACCTTCGGCCGTGCAGCCACCGCCGCATCGCCACCGCTCGCCGCCGGACCTGCTCCGCCATCATCAATAACAGCCCTAATCTCCTCCGCACGACGCAGATACTCGGTGAATTTCTGCGTGATCGCCTCACGAATCTTAGGGTTTTTCTCGTACTTCAAATGAGTTCTGAAGTATTCCAACGCGTTCATGTACAAGGGGAACGCTTTGGCGTAATTTCCTGCATTATCTTCTTGTACAGCTTGTTTTACGAACTCTATTGCTTGTTCTTTGAAATTGCTATACATCGCACATACGAATTACGATCAACAGCTTTTAGAAATGAAATTGTGGTTGAAAAGAGGGATTGTGGAAATAAAACCCTAGAAACAGATGAATGATCGGAGGTTACAGGTGATTGATGATTTGATTTGGGGATTTGATCAAGGAAGATGATAAATCACTTCGGATGTATTGAATCTTAACGTGGGGATTGGATTATAGATATGATCATCGTTTGCTTTTGGTGCTTTGATTTGTTTCTTTTTGATGCGGTCTTGCGACGACCTCACAAGTTCGATTATTCAAAGTTGTTTATCATCTTTATATTCGCAAGTTGTATAACACTTTATAGTCTTTAAAATTACTTAATTTTAACATGTTAAAGTCTTGAAACAAGTTAAATAGCACGTTGAAGGCTGAATCAGCTTCATTCTCGTAGATGTTCAACAAATTTTAAAAGAATACAAACAAAAGATCTGAAATCTCCCAGCCACCTCGTTATCAATATTGTCACCATCAAAGTCGCCATCCTTGTCGCCATGACCATCCTCGGCTCCACTGAGGCCGTCACAATCTCTGATTCACCCCAGTTTTGCCGCAACAATCACCAACACCAAAACTAGCCACCACCTCCACCCAAGCCCCTCATCTTTGCCGCACATTATCACCAAAACCACATCAATCGAGCCACCACAACAATGGCCTCACTTTTCCTTGTTATTTTTTTAAAATTTTTATGAGTTAACTTATTTGAAAGTGTTTATATACTTTCAAAGAAGGTTTTCTTCCTAAAAACAAAACCAATTCGTTATTCGTTTTCACTTTAAATAATCAATAGAAAATAACGAATTTGTTACTTGTCTTCACAATACTATATGGTTGTCACTAACAAAAAAACATTTTATATACACGTTACGATATACCCTTCAGCGGAATTAAACCTAATACTAAGATAAATTTTATATTATATTATGAATCCACTAATTGCAGTAGCCGGAATATCTACTAAGATTAGATGTTGACAAATTTCTACTAAAAAGACTATTAGATGTTAGCTTTTAGACATTATATTAAATCGTCAATCATATCAACATTTCTTAAGACTATATTGTCTCTATACATGAATATGAAACAACTAGTGTAGTGATTTAGTTTGCAATAGTTTTGCAGCCACGTCTTATTAACCTCCAAAACCAAAATGCAATCTATATACATTTCTATTATGTATTTAATCACATTAATATCATCAAAATAACAAATCAAAATAACGAATGTAACGAAGTTCGCAAACGCGCCGGTTATACTTTCAGGTTCGGGTATATTTTAAGTGGACATTGGGATATATGGTGTAATAAAAGTAACCAACTAACTAGTAGTGAATGCTTTAGCATCCATATTATATATATGGTAAACATGATATATTCATTTCACCCAATTCTACTGTGGATAACTTCTCCTCTCTACTATCTATATTGCAATATGCAATGAATCCTACTTATCTAACAAAGTTCTCTATAATATAGAAGCCCTTGTGGAGTTGTGGTGAATAATGACACTGAACTTGTATGGTAAAACATGTTTCTTCGCACATAGGACCAAACACCATCGCCTTTCAGGTATGTACAACTACTATTTACACACAGCCCAGTACAACATACATACATAAATACATATCCGATAGTGCATGATGCCATTCATCATCTACCTGATGGCATCAATGCTTCCTACACCAAAACAGACCACCGTTGATGTCCCCCCTTCAAAGAACCCAAAAAACATTCAACCACACATCAACAGTCAAACATTACATCATTCCTCTTATTCCACTGGAGCATCAGCACCCGCCGGATCAACATCTTCATACACGACGTCTTGTTCCTCGAACTTCACTCCAACCAGAAACCTCATGCACACCTGCAAATCCAAATGAACAAGATCAGACACGCGTTGCGCAATAGAGCATATTATTGATGAGCTATTGAACACAAGTCACCTGTTTGGGATCATAAACAGCATACTCATTGAATTCAAGAATGCTGTCTTGATGTTCAGATGCAACAAGACTACCACAAGGCACTTTGATGTCATCTTTCCAAACAAAATGCTCCTTTTCGTCGGTTTTCTTCCTTCCCAGCCCCATCACTCCAGCTTTTTTGTCTTCTAAAGACTTCGTATCCTACAAAATCATGTACTTGTGTTATGTTTTAGCTCAATCAAATACTGGTAATAAGATCATGCAGGATTCATGTACCTCAGGCGGTGAGGTCACTTCTGTGATTTCATCCCCTAGAGAAGCAACTGCTAAAACTAGAAATCCCTCTGGTCTGTCCACAGCTGTATACCCAAATCGAGCAGCCTCTGCAGCCGCATCAGAACACACGATCGCCCTACCAAACTGTAGAACATGTGATTAGTGACACCGTATTGTACAATAACTTCAATGAAACCACAGACGATTGTTACCATGTATCCTGAAACCGGTAGTGAGCATACTGCAGGCAAGAATCCTTTATGCAAGTGCCTTAAAAGATTTGAACTTCACGTACCTAAAGTTAACAAATCAAAATCAATAAAGATAATCCTAAATCTTTAAGTTGCACTAAGCATGGCTTTCTTTTAATGATTCTTACCACACCATAGAAGAACTTTATTCGGGAGCTTTTTGATCTCGTTATATGAAGGGCCTGCACTCACTTCCACTTGAAAGATATTCTCCACAGACACTCCATAGCTCTAAACCACAAAACCAATAAGAAAGATTAGACTGGAATTGGTGAATTCTACTGTTGACTCGGTCAATGACAATAGAGAGAACAACATAAGTTGCAAACGGGTATCTTACAACTTCTCCAACTTTCACAGGCTCATAGGTTTTTTCAAGATATTTAACGATCATGCCATAGTCTTCTGATTCTTTCTCTAGTGGAGAAACAGAGCAACCCAGTTTCCCGTACCGATCAAACAGTGGATCATCTATTGTGGCACCACTCATATCCTCTATTATCCTTGAAGCCACATTTATGTCTCTCACAGTTTCTAGTGCAGATGCAGCCTATAGAAGAACATAATCGATTAATATGTTCACATTAGAAAGAAATTGTTAACACAGTTGAACGTCAATCCAATTTCTCACATGTTCTGCAAGATCTTGATGATCTCTGAACATAAAAGGCCTTGTGGAATGCAACAGAGTGAACCACCTTTGACTAAAGTCTGACCACATAGCATCAGTTTTCTGTTCACTCCCCTTTGTATTCATTAGCTTTTCAGCAAATTCTAGTAAAGTCTCCTCGCCTAATGATGGGATTGTATAGTATTAGCTACAGCGGGAATCCGACGTATTAAAATTTGAATTTGAAACTCACATCGTTTGATATGCAAATCTGTGAGCATGGCCACAGGTAGGTCAGGTGCATCAAGTCCCAACTCCATTAAAGCATACCTGTAAATCTCTTGACCACACAGGACCTTCATGAAATTAGCCACCATCGGGTCAAGATTGCAATGAACCGCAGCTGCACCGAGCTGCCTTAGAGCCAAACCACCATATCTCACATCATAACCATCATCCTACATTACATGAAACATGATTACAAACGTTAATCTTTTCAGTCAAATCTTCATTTGGCATACAGTCAACTACCATGTCAATTGGGAAAAATTTTTGTGGTTTCTTTTGGATCTTCTTCTCTCTTTCCCATGGCTCAAACTCATTCCCAGTTAATTCCTCAAACAGTCTAGCGAACTCCTCAATCGCATCATCTACATTCTCCCATTCTTCAACCCGTTCTTCTGCACGCGGGTCAGCACCAACTTTCCCCTTCTTCAAGTACAAATGCAACCGGTTTTCCGGCACCATGATTAGCTGTGTAACACAAAACCTACAAAAACAACACACTCAACAACACTAATCACCAAAAGAGGAACAGAAAAGGTCAAATTCATTCATTAAATAGTACTCGTTGACTTTTCGGCCTCTGTCACTAACAGAGAATGCACAGTTGTACAAGATCCCATCTTTCTCAAAGATAACACCACCTTCTTTGTCCAATTTGCTATCTTTATGTACCCCTCTTTTACCATACATCTTAATCTGCAAGAAGTTAAAGAACCCATGTGAAGAAGATAGCAGAGTCTTACTAAACATGGTGAAAACTGTAAAAGTGTGATGCTTTTACTTCTGCATTTAAAGATTCAAGGGCTTCTTGACTTGGATCTTGCATGTCCCATGGGATTCCTTTGCCATCAACAGCAAGATCACTAACTACATCATAAGCATCCATAGGTTGTGGTTCTTGTTTTTCAATGCTGTCATTCAACCAAGCTTCTCGCACCACCGGTATGCCTCGTTCTCTGTTCGATTTCACACAAAATATGAACATTTATGTACTTGTTACATCATTTAGGGGCTGAGAACAGCTAAAGAGACACTAACAATGCTTCGGTAACTTTCGATGAACCTCCTCGATCCCTTTCGGAAGGAGACACGACTAAACAAGTCACCCCTGAAGCCAAAAACAACGATAATAAACCGACTAAACTCTCAAGACAATACAACCATTGACAGATATAATGCAACTAGCTGATGCAGGCTCATACCGATAACATGGTTGGCTACCTTTCCACCATGCTTTTCGATCTTCAACTTCCAATATTGCTGCGAAAAACACCATGAAAACAGTAAAACAATCTGCAAGTTCAAACATGAAGAACATGAACACAATGGCTAACTGTTAAGATTCATACATGGGTGCGGGATAATCGACCCGATAGCGATATGAGCATCCCTGCAAAGGGCTTATCTGTGGCTTTCAGCTCCCTCTTCGGTCTCCCTTTTGGATCTTGATGCTTCTTCAACAACTATCATATGTATATCATGAAGAAGATGAGATTAAAACGGTCAAAATACTTGAACCTTTAGCAAAAACAGAGCAAAAAGGGATGAATTTACATCAGAAACAGCGGATTCCTTCACAAACTCAGGGAATTTGATGGGTTCACCTCGTCTTGGAGGATCCCTTGTGTTGTACGTGCAAGTAGACCACTCACTATACGATCCTTTACAGCTATAATTCTTCTGACCAACACACTCCAATGATCCTCCACAAACAGGACACTCGCTTAACGCCCCATAAAACATCATATCTTGACTGTAAACAACACGCAAAAAAGAAAACTTTATTACGCACACCAACTGTTTGCGTTATTTGCCTCAAAGAAACATGAACAAATTTCACTATTTTACAACTCACCATCGAGCAACAACCGTGTCATCAGAGCCAGAAGCATCGACATCATTGGCTTCGAGTATCTCTCGCATCTGTTGCACTGATAGATGCTGACTCGTGGCTTTACAGAACTTATCAAACTCCGTAACGACGTCGTTCGCCGCTTTGTCGGTTGCATTGTCATTATGGGTGTCTTCCGATTTGGGTTTCTTGGTGGGGTGATCGTGTTCTTGTTTCTCCGCCTTTTGTTTTCTCGTCATGATGATTTTCTCTTCGTCACCAGAGGGGTGATTGTGTGATCTTGTGTCGTGAACCTTCATGATTGAGTTTGATGATGATGATTTGACGTTAAAAGTTGGTTTTTGGTTGAGAGTTTAGCGTGTGATTGAAGAACAGAAGATCTGCAACAACAATGGTGGGTTTGATTTATGGTGTAATGGGGGAGGTGGAGAAGACGATGGTGTGACACGTGGGCGTTCTGTGTCTTTTCCCTGGGTAGACACGTGTACTCGTGAATGACACGTGTTTTGCGGTTTTAACTCTGGGGATTTATATCAGTATATCACCACTATCAATCTATCATTTTTTATCCCAAAATTATATATTATATATTTAATTAATTTAAATAACTGTTGATAGTATCAATCTAGCCAAATGTTATTACACTACTTTTTTAACCCGTCTTACCTTGCGACAGAGTTGTATCGTTGAAAAAGTATTGTAATTATACCGTTGAATGAAAACATTTATACTTAATCTGATTTTTATTACAAATAAAATTTATGTTAAAACGTATGCGAACTTAAAACATATATAAAAGGCACGTGCAACGACGTCGTATGAAGCGTCATAAAGTATAGGTTACAGTTGACATGACTCGTTTCCGAACTAAATTTACATGGAAATGAGAGTAACTCGGATTTATACCGTTGAATGAAAACATATTATATATGACACAAAAACGTTTTATATTTGACCCGACTAATTTCTTATCAAAATTTTCACCAAAACATAAAAACTTAGACCATCTCAAAATGTATCTAAAAATAAACACTAAAACATTTTATATTTAACATGTAGTGCAAGAAGCCACATGAGTTTTTGTTTGGACGGTGACCCTGAAGGAATCGAACCCATAACCTTTTTCTTTAAAGAATAATGACTTAACCACTCTATCAAACCATATGTTTATGTTTCCTTTTCTCCACTGTGATATGCTTTAATCGTGTGGCACTATGCCACTATTGGCTACCGACTTTTCTTTTCAAGTAATAGTATAATATATTGAATCTTGTGATAGGTCTTAGAATAGAATCAGAGGTTACTTGTAAATTTTAAACTTTTTATTTTCTAGAGTTTTAACTTTAAATCTCTTATAAAAAGAATTAACTTTTATTACGAGACTATGATTTTAAACGAGTAAAAGTAATTAGAGTGGTGGGGGTGCCACCATGAAAAACACGTCTCATGGCATGTTAATACGGCATGTTCTCGCCGTGTAACTCATATTATATATAACCGTGTAAAACGGTCACATGTCCTGATTTAACATTTAAAAGCATATTTTGTTAAATATTATATATAATTCAAACTTTTCTTTGAAAGTTAAACTTGCAGAAAATTTAATGCTAAAAGTATATGATGCGTAGACAGCCAATTATCATTATAAAAATAAATAGAAATAAAATTTAATGCTAAAAGTATGTGATGCGTAGACAGCCAATTATCATTGTAAAAATAAATAGAAATAAACAGTGTAGTAGAAGGCTTGAACACGGGTAGAATTGAAAAAAAGAATCTTAAAAACCATTGGACCAATCTTAAACTATGGTTTTAATTTGCAGCATATAATAGTTAACTTATAAGAAAACGACAATATAAATATAAAAAAAAGATATTGTAGCTAACGACCTAAGTTTTTAATATGTATATATAATATATAATATATAATATCAAAAAAAAAAAAAGCAAAAAAAACCCAATGTATATTTAATATATAATATCCAAAAAAAAAAAACCAAAACCACCGACATAAGGGATTAATAAGAATAGAACTAGGATTGGATCCCCGCACGTTGTCACGGGGATCTTTTTGTAGGGTCGTGTAAACCATATTAGCACAAAAGAGTAAGAACTAAACATGTTTTCTATGTAGAAATCTCATAACTGTTTTAAACATAAAAGTACATTGATGTCATATGTCAAACAACGATTATTAAAGAAAACTGTCTGGTTAGATATATACTTAAATTACGTGATAGACTAACCAACAGTTGTACGTCGTAACGATATATTCTTTTCAAAAGTTATAGAAAGAAAAACAAAATATCTATAAAAAGATTATAAAGAATAATTTTTTTTCAAAAAAAAAAACAAAGCTTTCATATAGTTATTGTAGTTTTTTAGTATATTTATATTAATGTGTGTGTATAGTAGTGATAAGAAGACATAAAATAAAACATAGGTCCGGGTGGGATTGAACCCGTGTCCTTTTCCTTGTAATCCAACTAACTAACCACTCAACCAAAGTTAAAATTGGATTTAGGCTTCAAGTTCATTTCCATTTATCAACTAAAAATATATAAAAATCAAAAAATTCTAACCACCGACATAAAGGATTAATAGTATTAGTAATATGTGACTAGAGTGACTATCCACCCTTGCATGAGATGTGAGTTTTATTCTTAAAATATGATTTTGCAACATAACATTATGCAGACACGTGTAGTCCAAACATCTTACCTGTTAATTGGTTATACATGGGTGAGAATGAGGTACAAACATAGTCAACCGATGGATATAAATCCAAAACCTGCCACGTGGAAAACAACCAAACTAGTCCCGTTACATCACTCACAGTCGATCATCAAGCTTAGACTCATTTATAAACTTAACAAGTGACGGAGTTTAAGCATTCTTATAGAGGGGCGGGGCGTGTGAAATCAAATTTTTTAGGGGCCGAATTTAATATATATAAAAAAAATTTACATTGCCGGACAAAAAAATTTCACTACCTAACCGAAAATTAACACTAATGACGAAAAAAAGAGGGGAACGGACCCCCTAAGCCCCTTATATCCTCCGCCCATGAAACTAACATCATATGAATTAATAGGATAACAGGTAAAAGTATTTCAAAACGATTTAATTTCGTATGATTTTTATATGATTAACCTTATAAGTTATGAAAAATAAAAAACGTTCTAACATGTTAAACATTTTGGTAAGACAGTTTGTGTAACTATTATGCTTAACTTTCCATGGAGACTTGGTGCCGTCCTTTTATCTTTCACGCCATCTAACTATCTAAGCGGAGGGGTCGTCACTAGAGTGAGCACATTCACTTCATGTATATGTTATTATTTTTTTCTCGCATCTTCTTAGCTCTCTCTCTCATAAATATACAACATTTAATGCATAAATGCACTATATACATGTCACATGTGTATGTGTATGTGTATGTCCCATAGGTGGCACAAGAATAAGCAAGCTCATGAAAGATTGGCACTGTTGCCATCACTAGGGGATGGGTCGGTGTTTCCCTCTCTTCTGCTCATGACCATCATCGCACCATTCCAAGTCATCACTCCAGTCCTTTACACAAATGTTGTTGCCCCCTCTCCTTCATGCCAGTCGCCTCTTTCTTCTTCTTTGTGGCCATTCAATTTGATTTTAGTAATATGATAAACTCTGATGTTATATATAGTATTTTTTTATCGTATAGCCTAACTTCCAGTATGCTTAAATCTTAAGTTTCATAATATATAACGTAATCAGTTAAAGTCAAACTTAAGTTATAAAAAGTGACATGACACTTCACATTTGAAAAACAATAAAAATTTTCTTTTCAAATGTGTTTTTATGTTGTAAGATTTTTTCTTTATTCTTTATTCTTTTTTTACTTTTTCTTTTCTTTTTTGCGTGTTACTCTATTGAGATAGATTATTTGTTCTTATGAAAATATTCAATTTTGGTTATCAACATTTTTAGACTTAAAACATATATCTTTCTCTACAATTTTTACTTATTATATATTGATTACCAAGACTAATCGAATGATATAGCTTAATCAGTCAAAATTAGAATCCACTTATAAAAAAAACATAAATACAATCTTCCCTAACATATATAAATATGAGTCCGTTATTATACAAAGTGTAATTTTCGTGCGAAGCGTACGAAGTCACAAGGATGCGACACGTGTTTTCTGGCGGAGGTGTAGTTCGTACGCGTCACAATTACGCATATAATGTACATAATTACGCAAGTTATATGTATTATTACGCAAGATATATTTGATATTACGCAAAGTAGAATTACTCACGTTGTAAAAATAATTACGCAAGTTATATTTATAATTACGCAAGTTATATGATAATCACGCAAGTTATACGCACAACATAGACATTTTTTTTTTATAAAAATGTTGTTTTTTAAAAAAAAAGTATAGCAATACTATCCTCATATTAAAGAGGATAAAATGCTCGTTTTTGTGGTGTATTATTTTTAAAATAATGTCATATTAAAAAGTTATATTTGTTTAAAAAAACGGGGAGAATTTAAAAAAAAGTCAACAATTGTAGGCTATTTCCAATTCTACCCCTCCAGGCACATTCCGTTGCGTGATTATTCCATCTTAAATCTAAACCGTTAATCTCTTAGATCAATGATCCTCGTTATTTCGTACGCTTGGCACGAATTATAGACTTTGTACCGTAAACTTTTCATATATAAATAACCCTCGATTGAAAATTAATGAATTCACCTTTTTCTCTCTATTGTAAGTAAATTTTCGGGTTTGAATTAGTCAATAATTCGTTTTCGTGACTAAACACAAAATCTGAAGTATTACATTTTGTTATTTAACAAAAAAAATATTATAGTTGGAGTAGTTGGACACCTTTTCAATTTCAACCTTCCATACTAGACTTTTTATCAATTTAACCCCTTTTGTTCACACTACAAAAAAGAAAAAGGTTGTAAGAAAATGATGAAATAAAAGAGAGGCGAAAGCACGCCGCTGATACCGGAGATTTTGATTTTGCATGATTGAACCCCTTAATTTGTTACTAGTGATAACCCCTCTTTGTAAGAAAGTTTTTAGTTTATGTACATAAAGGTTTATTACTTTTGCAATTATTACAAATCAAATAAACATGTTTATGTTTATTCTTAGAATGTAAATATTACAAGTGAAATTATAGTGTGTGAACACTTAGAGGTGCAGAAAGTACAAAAGTAAACGAGTCAAAATATAATATATTTCTCAAACTAACAAGCAAACATAAGCCCACAACATATTAGCTTGACAATGCTTGAAAACGATGCATAAACAAAAAACATGAAAACTAAAATTGTAGCTTAGGGAAACACGAAAAATGACATTTGATATGGTGGAAATCAACAGCTAGCTATGAAGCTGATAAATTTTCTCTAACTAGGAGAGGCATTTCATATACTCTTTCCTCTCGCTTATAAAAGAGATGAAAATTTATCGACTTCACGGCTTTAAGAAGATCTTCCATCCTTACAACAACAATATTCATACTTAAATATTAAAAGAAGTGTTGATTCTATTGGACCTTTGAAGATTGTTGCTAACAGTCTTCATAGTTCCAATAGTTTCATCGGCTAATTAAACGTAATAAACATGATTTCATCTGTAGTAACACATCCTTTATTCATCATGATCAAACCCCTCAAGAAAAGGATGTGGAGAATGCCCTTTTCCAAAAGAACGTATGTGATCCTTGAGTGATCGTTTATGCTTAAAATCCGATCCACAAGTGCAATACCATAATTTGCCACAATTCTTCTCATGTGTCCTCCAATCTCCCTTAACCGCAAATGTTTTTCTACAATATTTCCTGCATGTAAACGGCTTAGCACCATGCTTTCTCTTGTAGTGCGTTTGAAGGGTACGAAAATCCTTCAACGGTTTGGCTCGAGGGTGGTTGATGTTGTTCTTGCACCCTTGTACACAACAATAGCATGGAAGTCTTAGCATGGCTGCTGGTTGTGTGCCTTTAAGTGACTCTGGTCCTTTCCTATATTCAGATCCATGCCCCCACATGTGCATCTGTACCCACATTAAGAATCATAGATAATTAGATGTATAACCTTAAAATACCTTCAAAAGTTTAAAAAAAATATATTGTCATGAAATAAATCCAATCATTATAGTATTGCACATCCTTGATCATTTGTTATGTAGCTTAGCTATCATTTCCAATGTATTTTTGTCTATCAAAACTTATACTAATAATACTATACCTTCCATTGATCTCATGTTATTATTGACCAAAATATTATTTACCAATGACCATACTCTACATAATCCAATGGGAAAGAAATGAACAGGAGACTGAAGTGAACATAATTTCATTGGAAAAATAGGATTTGTGTGTGAAATTCAACAAAGAAATAGGCAACTTTAGTCATCCCAATGATGACCAAGGTTCATGGGATCAATAGTGAACTACATAAATTTGGTCAATTGGTCATTCTTCCACTACGATAAATTTAATATTTTTCTTAACTTTTAACCTTTTTACTAAACTTTTAGAAAAATTTGTTCAGTTTTTCTATCTAATTTAATTTTCATGATGTATGAATGATGACATATGATAAAACATTACAATAGAATTATTAATTTCAATATCTAAATGTATTTCTGTCATACATAATCGAGTTTAATTTTAATCTTAATCTTTATTGATGCTATGTGTATCGTGTATTGAAAGTTCTAAAAATTGAGCTTGATAGTTTTATAAAATATGTTGTGGAAGAGATGAGAAAACCCTAATGGAGATAAATAATTATTGAGAATATGTATATATCTGTAACAAGTAAAAGAAATATTATACCTGCATGTTATTGTATCTATTGAAGGTCTTGTTGCATAAGGAACATACATACTGCATAGGTCCAACAAGGATTTGAGATGGTGTTGGTATCCAAAACCTTGTTTGATCATGATCATCACTGTCAACCTTGTACCAATGGTTTGTGATCATATCTGATAATTTCTTCTGTTCATCTTCTTCCTCAAACTCATCAAACAACTTGTTAGAGATCACCACATCGCGCGCATCACCCGCGTTTTCTGCACCATAACTAGGTAAACCGATGTGGAGTGATACGGTCACTTTCTCGATGTTATCTTCTTCTTTAACCTTCAAAACCGAACCGTTTTCATCTTGGTGAAGTAGTTGGTTGAGTAGGGGTAGGCATTGGATTGTTTCATAGGGGAAATCTTGTTCTTTAGAGAACATGATCGTGTCATTTGAAGATGATAGTGAGGATGATGATGACTCAAAGCACATAGTGTTTTAGCTAGGGGCATGAAAAGGTTAATTGACTACTACTTATCAAGTAAAGGTGGTTAATATGGTTTGATGAAGTCCTTTTGGCTTGCTTTCTATCTTCATTTATGGCTTTAAGGTGCGTGTGTGTTCGACAGAAAGGCATAATTAAGTGGTGGTGGTAGATTGGGGGATATTGTCTATTGACACAAAAGGACCTTAAGGTTTAACAAATGTTATATGATTGTCTATCTTGATTTCTAATTTAATGTAATGTTATATTAGATAAAGCTTAACTAATAGTGGTTTTCTAAAGATGGAAAGTTTGTGACACGACACGCTAATAAGACATGACTTGATCGATGTAAAGTTAAATGGGTTTGGGGGTTTATGTACAGGTTTGGGTCATAAGTTGGTCGGTAAAGTTATGACATGGTTACAAACATGTCTAGACCTAATTTGCTTGTGATAAGCATAAGTCGTTCGCGTAATCACGTTAAATATGTTAACATCTTGGACCATCATGTTTAGGACCATTTAGCAAAACAACGTAGTTTTTTGAATATTTCTCTGTCTGGATTGTAATTTTGAAAATTTTTAGTTTTTATCATGTTACCTCTTTCTTATTATTGTTAGTCATGTAAGTGAATTATGTCGACAATCGTAGTATATATGTCTTGTCATTCACGATATTGGGCGTGCTTATATTTAATCGTATTATATAGATTGTTCCGTGTCATTTGTGTTATTGACATGGTTATATTTAATCAAGTTCAACATTTCATGTTGTTAAAAACATGTTTGTGTTAATGTTTAAGTAAAAAACATATTTGCCTAAACGTGTCGTGGTCAAAATTAATATCATTTTTAACGCGCATGTCAAGCACGACTCCTTTAACACGATGACACACTTTACCAACTTTAGGTCTTATAAATAAACAATTGAATTTCAGTAACATATAAAGTTAGTGCTAAAATGGGAAAACTTAAAAGCCGAAGGCCCTCTTTGCAAACAATTGTATTAATTAAATAGGTGATGTAAGTTAAGTAGTTATCATGGAGTTTAACCAGAATGTAGAAAATGCCTCAAGTACCTAGAAGCCAAAAACATATGGTCAAAAAAGAAACTGTGTGATTGAAAATAAAAACAAAGGAAATTTATGTGCCTGAACGTACAACAAGATATGCATATGTACAACATATGGATACAAGAGACCTTGTTCTTAGAATAATACAAGTCTTGAATATAAAAAATATTATAAAATCAGTTTTCCTTCAACAATAGCTGCTAAAAGGGGTTTTTATTACTCTTAGTCAACACGGACCTCATCATTTTTCAAGAAAATAACTCAATTTTAGTTGACTTTTGGTCAAAGTTCAATGATATTTCAATTTTCCATCCCTCTGTAAATCAACGCACCATTTAATTTCTTTTTACCAGATTGTAAAAACATAAAAGTTACATTTGAATTTTGTTTCTTAATTTTACTAAGGTTATAAACCAAAATTTTGTATAAATTTGTATTGTATTTATTGTTGTGCGAGAAATATAATATAAAAGTTTATAAAGCTTACAAACCGATATGAACCGATATTAAAAAAGTTTTTTAGTTTTAGTGCATCGCAATAGAATGAGTTCAAGGATAGAGTCAAGATAGATTAACTCAAGAACGCCTCATTGTCACACAAGCGCCTGCCTCGTCTTTTCTTTCTATTCTCTCTCGCATAATATGTCTGCTTATGTCCGTCCCACGAATAAAACTTCTTTTTTTTTTTTCCTCTCTGCCACATCAACAATGGATGTCCATAGATGGCTTCAATAGAGAAGCTCATACGTTTCTAGTGATATAATAATAATCATACGTAGGAAAATTAACATAAACCTTTTGGACCAGGTATTATTATAATCATTTATACATTGACCCACTTACATGTTTTGGAGAATTAAGACTTTGAATCATGATATGTGAAACCAGAAATTACGTTGGAAGGAATTTTGACTTTCATCTTTATGTTGAGTTGGATCAGATCAGAATCAATTTGATTCCATTTATTAGTGCACAAGACCTAACACAGTAAAACAAAAAATAAATGTTTTAACTAGTCAAACATTTTTAATATTATTTTTAATACAAGATTAAAAAGAATATCGTCTCAAAATGCTATGAATTTACCCGTAGCGTTTTTATATTTGAAATTCTAGTTTTTATTATTTGAGTAACTCAGAGGTAACCGCCGGTCAACATAAAAGAGGTAAACTACATAATAACATACCCGCTGGATGTTTACTTTAGAAGGCTAAACCACGAAAAATTATTTTCTTTAATTTAAGTTTATAAGATATATTTAGTTAGCTTGGATTTTTTAATGAAAAGTAACAGATGTAGTTTATAACTTTCTTCTGGTGAAATTACTAAAGATTGATAAGATAGTTTTGTTTCATTGCATAGTGAATTTGAAATTATAACAAACAAAAAGACTTTGTCTTAAAAATTAAATTAATCAGAAACGGGCCAGAGCCCACAGGTTTCCACATACTACGAAGTACGAACTACGAAGTCCGAATAAAATATTAATGGGCTCAGCCCAACTCCAGCAACCCAATAAACATTAGAAATTTAGAATTGTTTTCCTTCATATATTCAAATTCAATCGGATTAAAAGGTTAATGCCTTAATGGGTTAAGGCAACACTTGCGAATCTGATTGAAATTGATTCAAACTTTTTTTTTCTGTCTCTCTTCAAAATTATTAAACAATTGGTTTTATTCAAGTGTTTTATATGTTTACAACACATGAAAGCCAAGTATCTAATACTTTATGACACATAAATTTTGTTTTTCGATTTAACTAGTATTAAGCCCCACCGCGTCGCGGTGGGGGCGTAAAACCATGCAAAGTAACACCAATGTCACGTCACCCTCAACGACCACCAACACCGGAAAAGCTCGTATTAGAAAATAAAGAAGTAAATACCGAACGGAAAGTAGACGTAAAAACACAAAATATTAAACACAATAATTAAGTGGATCTAGTACTCGCACGTTATTACGAGTTCGTTAAACAGAAAAAAAAGGCATAACAACGATGAACCACACATGTTACGGCGTGTTAACTAGTAAAATTTAGACCGAAATGTAAAACAAAAAATTATAAAATATGAAATGTATAATGGAAGAAAGTTGAGAGTGATAAAATTTACGGGTTAGATTGTAAGAGATGTAAAAGTATTGGGTTTAAAAGAAAAAATTAAAAGAAAAAAAAAACAAAGAATATGTACAATCATTAAAGCTAATGGTACAACAATCAATGCATTATGAAGTTGATAATTAGTATATATATTAAATTATGATCATGTTAGGTTATTTCGTTTGAATCAAGGGTCTCGTTAGGAGTGGTTTATTTATCTTCTGTAATAGATGTAAGGTCTCTCCCTATATCTTGCTCGCTAGACCATAATTTATGAGTGAGATATTAACACACATTTATTTTGTTTGTTTAGGTTATTTTATAATTCTATATCACAATTTTGTTCTTGGTTTTTTCTTAAAATGTAAATCTACATCAAAACATATATTTTTTATATATATTTTTATAAAATTAGATGTACATATAAATAGTTTTAGTTTTTCCAATATACATGACTTCATCAAATTTTTAAAACTTGTCCAGCCGATAAGCTGAGCGATAGTTATATTCGGTCCAGTTTTGAAAACATCAGGTATGGTATCATCCATATTAACATGATTGTTAGAGGTTGGTAAAGTCGTTAGGGAGGTTAGTTAAAAAGGAATAATCCTAAAGAAGGAATCTCATGTGGATGTATAATAAAAGCTTTTATAACGGTATCATTAGAAGGATCGAAGCCCCAACCTAACATTTTGAGTAATTTATTTTTATTATAAAGTTATATTTTGTTAGTAGTTATTACACAAGTTGTGATCAACCATTTATTCAAATCTTAAATCATAGAAGTGTATATATACACGTAAAAAAGTATTAAAAAAGATATCCTTTTGTTCTGAGCATAAAGATGTTATAATAAAAACTAGTGATAAATGATTATGCACAAACAATAAGTATAATGAAAAGACGTACCGGGTGATTGACTCGACTCTCGTTTTATGCAGGATCCGAGTAGAGGTGGGCAAAAAAACAAATTCGGGAACCGGTTTGGGCAAAAAAACCGGAACCGGTTTCTGGCCCAAACTGGTCCCGACCCGGTCTGAACCGCCGGTTCCTCAATAGGTTTGAGGTTTCATGTGTTGAAACAGGTTTCAAACCGGTTCCCAGACCGGTTCATCAAACCGGTTTTTAAATCGGTTTTTAAAAAGTAGCCGTTATAAAATGGCTATATAGCCTTTATATAGCCGTTTGTGACCCTTTTTGTGTTTTTTTTTTACCATTATACCCCTATTAAGCTAGTATAAATATGTATTAGATGTTTTGGTTGAATTACAACAAGTTAAAACACTCTCAACTCTCAAAAAACGCTCTTTATTCCCAAATACGCTCAATACTTTCGTTCAATTCAAAAAATACTCTTGTTCATTTCAAAATGGCTTCATCAAGTGCTCAATCATCCGTTGGTTATGATGCGTCTTCAAGCAACGTGGTGGTAACAATCCTTCCTACGAATAGGAACCCAGAAATATGGTGCAATTACGATTTATGTCAAATGGCTAGCGGTCCAAACAAAGCTCGTTTCAAGTATTGTCATAAGTTTTTCAAAAAAGATGCAAATACAACTTTGAAAAACCACATTGCGAATAAATATTGTAAGGCTTTGAAAGGTGAACCGTCTCAAGGTCAAGCTTCGATGACAAGCGAAGGGAATGTTTGGGCTTATGACATTGTGACAACCAGTCAAAATCAGGTCAACACCAATTTTGTCAGATAATAATAACGTTTATTTATTCATTCTGACACGTTTGACTATCAGAAACTTTGACCAATATTTCATGCGAACCTCGTTGTCGATTAACCGTTCGAGACAAAATCTGATAATAATAATAATTAATAATTATAATTATAAAATAAAAATTAATAATAATGTTAATATGTGGGTTCATTGTATGGTTGACAACTAATCCTAACATGAGTATATATATACACACTTACACATACACTCTTCACATTCTACACACACACACAACCTCTTCACCTCCCTCTTCTCCCCACCTCCCCATCGGCACCACCACCCCCATCGAACCATCACCACCGCCACCCTCCCTGCCACCATCGGTGAACACCACCGAAACCACCATCGCCCGCCAACACCCATTCCACCCGAGAACCATTCCACCGTCACCCACCCTTCCATCGTCGGTGAACACCCTAGCCACCGACCGCCACCGCGCCATCTTCTGCCATCACCAACCACCGCACCACCTTCGCACCGCCGGCAACCACCTACCATTTCCTCCCCCGGTCCGCGAGCATCATCATCAACATAGAGAGACTATAATCTCTCTACTCGAGTCAAGAACGTAAGAGCTTCAAATAGTTCTTCGTTAGGAGCTTGAAAGTGGAATCGGTCTCGAAGAATCGTGAGCTAAGGCTAGAAACCTTTGGTTTAGGCTTAAGGTATAATTATTTGGGTTAACTTATCTAAATATGTTCATGCATGGTTGATCAAGATGAAAATCTTGATAAAATTTGGTTCATCCGCTTAGATTTTCTTGGAAAAGTTGACATTTTGAAGAAAATAGGTTTTTGATTTGGTTTATAATCGGAAAATTTGATATTGTTGTAGTTTTAGTTGATGAAATCTATTATTTGTATGTTTTGGGTTTGAAAGAATGTATTAGACATGTGTATATGACTATGAATGCATGTGTAGACGAAATGGTATGTTGATTATGATTCATAAGGGTTTTTTTAGATGAGACTTTTGGATGTTTGGACAATAATATCATTTTAAGAACTCTTGAATGATAAGAAATTTTAGGTAAAAATAATAAAGATGTCAAAACTAGGAAGGATAAATTATGATGTTGGATGCAAGTTCTTAGAAAAATAACCAAGTTGAAACTTTACAAAGTGTTAAGAAGAAGGATTTTAACAAGGAAATGTTAGTCAAGATAAATAGAGGATTTAAAACTACGCCTAAAATCGATGGATCATCATAAAACAATAAAATTTACTAAACATGATGTTTCAAGACTTTGCAAAACAAATTATATAAAATAGATTTTTACGGATAAAATTATGATTAATATAAAGTAAATTTATATAAATATATTTTGAAACCATCAAAAATAAGTTAAAATATCTTAAAATTTAACATTATGAAACTCATAAATAAAATCATTTTTAAAAGAATATATATATATATAAAGTATATTTATAAATCAAACTATTTTATCTTTAAATTATTTCACAAAAGAAAAATATGATATTTTTTTTAATATTATCTAGAATCTTGTATAAAATCAATATAAAATCATTAGGTAATTAATTAAAATTTTATGACATAATTGATTAGTTTAAGAAATTAGGTTAGTCTTTATAAGAAATAATAGTAGAATTAGAAATAAATTTAGATATTCTTAGATATTAATAAGTTTAATTATACGTGTGAAATAATTTATTAAATAAAAAAATGTCTAATAAATGATAACCCTCTTAAAAATGATATGATTTCTTGAAAACATCTACAAACAGTTTTAAAAGCGTTTTTATCGATAAAAGTCAAATAAATTGGGTGAACAACATTATAGAACAAATTTTGCGTTTATTAAAAGTAAGTTTTTCACGTCTAGGATCGTGATTAGACCGGTGCAAGACGCTAAATACTGAGATTTGAATCATATCAAAGGTGAGTTCTTCGGCCCCATTTTAAATAATGTTTTATTTAAACTGTTTTGGGGAAAGGCATGAATGTTTAAATTTTTTTTCTTTATATATGATGGGTAAACGAGTATAATATATGTTATGATGGTATAAGTTGAGGCAATAGTATCGGTGAATACTATTGGGCTCTAAATCCCCTCATAATCATTAACCTCAGGGAGGCCGCAGACTATATTGGTAGATCTATCGGGTTAGAAGGGCCCGCTCTCGCGACCAGTCGCGCTTGTCAGGTTGTAGCGAGGGAGTTTATACGTCTGGATAGTTGTGGGGCAACGACGTGTTTCTTGGCTTGATTATGGACTTATGACCTGAATTAATCATAGTACCTAGCTAGTTTATGTTGAGTATATTATCTCGCTACATCATATAATTTTTCTTGGAAAAATCGAATGTTTCAAATTATGAAAACCCGAATGCTCACCAACTTTATGTTGACTAGTATTTTCTCATGCTTTTCGGGGTTATAGGTATGCTTGATTTGGAAATGATGGAAATGAGTCTTTGGAAAAGCCAAACGTTTTATGTTGACTACTGTTAAATCTGTTCATGTTAAATTTGCTGTTTTGTCAATTAAATATGATACTATGTAATGAATATCTTGTCATGTATAATAGTCAACTTAATAAATGTTCACGTTTGTTTACGACCGTTGGAATAATTCCAACTTCCGTTATCACCATATCACGTGACTTTCCGCTGCGATTTTCGGGGTGTGACAGACGTTGATGCGGTTCGTGAGCAAATGGCACATTTTGTAATTCAAAAAAGTTTGCCATTCAAACATTTCGACAATGAACGTTTGACCCGGCTAATTCAACGAACTCTCCAACTGCGATAACACATGTAAGTCGTACTACACTTAGAAGAGATTGCTTAAAAATGTGGAAAAAAACTAAAAATGAATTAATATCTTATTTTGAAAATTTACAAACCGGTGTTAACTTAACTAGTGACGTTTGGTCGACTCCGAACGGTTCACCGGACTCGTACATTTGTGTCACCGCCCATTGGGTTGAACCCGGTTCGTGGCAAATGATAAAACGTATGATTGCGTTTAAATTGTTTGATTATCCTCACACTGGGCAAAACATTTTTTATCTTATTGATAAAGTTATTAAAACATATAAATTAGAAATCAAAATATTTTCTATATCTTTTGATAACGCGTCAACTAATACGCTTGCGATAAAACATCTAAAATTAAAATATAAACCAATTTGTGATGTTTTTTCATAGTCGATGTGTTGCGCACATCATAAACTTAGCCGTTAAAGACGGTTTAAAAACTATTGAAACAGTAAAAGATAGTTTTAAAAGAATGTTACGTGATATTTTTAGCAGTAACCAAAGATATAGTAGGTATCGCAAGTTTTGTAAAGACGTAAATTCCAAATGTTTAGGTACGAATTGAAACGTACCTACAAGATGGAATTCGACTTGTAACATGTTTGAAAAGGCTATTGACCAAAAAGAAAGTTTAATAGCCTTTCATAATGCTTTGGTGAGTCGTGAAAAGGCTTCGACTTACCATCCATCGGGTTGGGCTATTATTGAAGAAATAACCAAAATGCTTAATGTTTTTAAAATCGCAACTACTTGTCTTTCTGGAGTTTATTATCCAACGAGTCCATTAGTACTTCACCAAATTTACTTAATAATTTCAAAATTAAATGAGTTGTCGTGTAGGGGTAGACCTTATTCGGATATGAATCACAAATGAAAGAAAAAATTAAAAAATATTTTAAAGAAATGCCTCCGGTTATTACATGTGCCGTTGTCTTAAACCCTTGTTTAAATACATCGGGAGTTAAAACTTTACTTGATAAAATTACTTTTAATTTGGATTTAGAAGAAGAAAACCCATATTATGCTCAAAGTGCAAAAAATAATTTTAACACATATTTAGGCCAAATGTTTGATGTTTATTTAGCAAAATATGGTGAAACATCAAACATACATGAGTTTATACGGCATGCGGCACATGACGAAGGTTCAAGTGATCCAATGTTTGCTTTGTATAATACTTTAAGAGATTAATGCAATAAACGTCAACGTGGTAACACTCCGAGTAGTGAAATCGGGAGGTATAGTGGAACTAACTTTTTATCCACCATGACTCCACAAGATTTTAAAAATTTTGACTTGTTGGCTTGGTGGAAAGGTAAGGAAAATCAATTTCCAATCCTATCCACCATGGCCCGAGATTTACTAACCGTCCAAGCTTCCACGGTAGCTTCGGAATCTGCTTTTCTGTTAGTGGCAAAATTATATCAATACGAAGAACACGACTCGCTCCCGAAGCAGTTGAAATGTGTATTTGCTTGAAGGATTATTTGGATGCAGCTGAAAGAATACAAGACAAATGCTCACTTGAAGGAGAATTAGAATATAAATCCGAAATATATGAAGACGAAGTAGATGATAGATTGACACCCGAAATGACCGATGATGAAGCGGTATATGACGAGTTCCTTCGTAATACCTCGGGTTCCAGTGGCGAAGAATAAAGTTTACGTCATTTGAATTGTTTATATGTTTTGAATAGTATCTTTATTTTATATTTTATGTAATCTTTCATAAAAATAAATAATCATATTTAATTTTTCATGTATCATAAATCATAATTATATTTTTATTTAATGTTTTATGTTTTAATATTTATAAATAATTTATATAAATATGTAATCTTTGATAAAAATAAATAATCATATTTAATTTTTCATGTATCATAAATCATAATTATATTTTTATTTAATGTTTTATGTTTTATGTTTTAATATTTATAAATAATTTATATAAATGTGTAATATTTGATAAAAATAAATAATGTTTTAGATCAATTGAACAAGTTTTGAACAATTTGATAAGTGTGAAAAACTTCTGAAATTTGACCAAGTGTTCAGGGGCATGAGTATTGTTTGGGCGCATGAGAACTGTGGGCGTATGAGAACTGTTTGGGAGCATGAGCACTATGGGCGCATTAGCACTGTTTGGACGCATGAGCACTGTTTGGGCGTACGAGCACTGTTCGGACGCATCTGTTTGGGGGTTTCTTTCTTTGGACTGTTGGGCGTTTGGAAAATTTAAATTAAAAAAAAAATGAAAACCCGAACCGGTTTGGGCCCGAAACGGTTCGATAGATTTGAATATCCTAGCCCTGAAGCCGGTTTAGGAACCGAACCGGTTTGGGGTTCAAACCAGTTGAAACCGGACCGGTTTGAAACCGAACCGGTTTGGCCCTAAAAACCGGTTTGTACACCTATAGATCCGAGTAAGGATTTGACTATAATGAAACATAACAAGATAAACAATAAAAGGTTTTTCAACTCACATGTTTGCATGCACATGCCTTTAATGTTATGTTAGATCATGGTAACTTTGGTGCAAGATGCGGCGGAGCTTGAACATCCCCGTAAGAGAGGGCGGGGGCGAATTAATTAAGGGGGGCGAACTCGATATTTATACAAAAATTTACACTACCGGGCCAAAAAGTTACACTAACGAACTAAAATTTAACACTACCGACGGAAAAAAGAGCGGGAGTGCCCCCCCCCCCCCCCCCGGCCCCCACTATCCTCCGCCATTGGGTCCAAGTCAAGTTTAGTCGTAAATTTACACATTGACATATTTGAATCGAACCAACCAATAGGACTGTAGACATGCTACACAATTAGTTTGTTCGAGTACTCTTGAACAACCTTTGAATGAGTCGGCCATATATATATGGCGTCAATTGGTTGAACCAACAAACCAGATTTAAGTTCGTAGTTTATTTATTTCAGGCTTCATATTTTTTTAACATCCTATATACAGAATCAAAATATAAAATAGTTTTAACTTATATATTTATATACTAATTTTCAAATTATTGCTTTTAAAGAAAGCCTTTGAAAACATACCCCACATATATATTTTCATAAATTTATTATTAAAACAAACCAAACGAATCTATCTATCCTTTTAGACTTTTAGGGCATACTTGCTTATAAAAATGGCGCTATTACTTATCACTCAATTTAAAAAAAAAATTATAATATACCGGCCAAATAAAAACTATTTTAGACATTTAGTTATATATATGCATTAAGTTTGGAAGGTCGACAACAAAAACCGACCCCAACAAGTTTATTCAAATATTAAAACATGTATGATTATTGGATATCATCGATCTACTCCATCATGTTAAACCCAACACTATTCTCTCATTATTCTAATCAAATCTCCCATTAATGCATTTATAAGAATCTAAAACTCAAATAACCTCTTCATGAAACCAAAGAACAAACGCCTTTTTAATATCATAATCTTTTTGGAGATCTAAAGTTCGAGAATTGTTTCCACAACTATTTCAATTGTAGTTATTCTATCATGTAATGCGCTCAAATGGACCACGATCATCCGGACCAACATGGATCACTCGTTGACATGATAATCATACATTAATTACAAGAAAACGACAATATTGTATACGTTGTTAATATAAAACTTTATTGGCTGAAGGTAAAAAAAAACAATATTTTAACGTTGCTGTTTATCTCAACAATAAGAGTTTAAAAGGATATCATACTGACTCATACATGAATCGCTTATAATGTTGAAGTTGCATGAAAAAGATCATTTTCAAACGACGATGACTTTTGATTTAAGTATTTTTGTTACAAACCAAATGAAAAAACTCAACTCAAAATACTAGTTTGATAGGTGAGAGAACTCATTTGGCCTATAAACCACACATCAATTGTCCATACAATCGATGTGGAACAAATCCCATACCTTACAATGGTTTTATTCCATAACAATCTTACACAGTCTATAAACAATCATTGAATAGCTTATGACAATTTTCAATGACCAAATATAAAACATATCCAAAACAATTTTCTGCTTTCAATAAAACAACGATTCTTCATGTGATACTTGTATGTGTTAACTTGTTTATACTCGTTCTTCAAATAACTAGCGACCATAACTCACTACGAACGTTTTTCATATACAAGATAACATACTCAAATACCTTAAATTTAATTTCTAAAACTAGAAAATGAAAAAGATCATAAACTAAATAAAAGAAAAACTAGATAAAATGTTTAATTATATCCTCTCAAATTAAGCAAAGCCTTGAACAAACAAAGGCCATTCTCAATTGCCCCTCACTCATCAACGTTTACCAACTTCATCTTCATTTCATCATCCAAAGTTAGAGAAATGAATCTGTGAAGATTGCACCATTTGCAAATCCGTTGTCGTTTGACACGAGTTTTCATCGCTTATCAATGCCCTACGGAAAAACAACCACCAAAATTGTGTTTTTATTCATCTATATGATAAATCTAACAACAAATTATAAGCTAAACAAAAGTTGCAACGGATTCAAGATCTTACTCGCGTGGCCTAGATGCCCAAAGGGAGCTCAAAGCTCTTAAACGTCCATAATACTCACTAATCACCAAGAAACATTTTGCTGCTTGTCGAACCGTCAATATTTTATGCAGTTGATGTAAAGTTTGTTGTCTTAAATTATCAGCCTGTAATTGAAAAAGAAAAGAAAAAATTAAAAATTCTCATTGGTTGTAACATTTCCAGGAAATCGGACCCCAAAACCTAAGATCGACCCGACCCATTTTACACACATCCCGTCTGGTTCTCGGTCTTAAGTTTGGAGTTATTTTGGTCCTTGGTTCAGGCCGGGCCAGTCTTGGTTTGCATTAGGGATGAGTATAATTCGAGCCGACCGGATAAACCAATATTTACCTGACGAACAAACCCTTCAAGATTAGCAAGTTTTCCGAGTGCAACCGCCATATGGTGGACCCCATCATTTACGGACCCACTAGCAATGGTGTCCACCATCGATTGATGCAGCTGATCTAACCCTTGTGTTAAGGCTTCTTCAGCTTGCTGTGAGGATTGCTGCAGGCTATAAATCCCCACAACTTGTTGTTCTGTCAATGGATCAAGTTGTACAGCTAGCATCTGTCACACAATAAAACAAGAAAATAATTTCAACCTTTTCATCTTTGTTAAAATATCAAAAAATTTACATAAAAGATATAAATACACCGTGAGAACCGTGTAAAACGTTATCAGTGTATTATGTGATTCTCGTGATTCTTAAATATTATTGTTGCGAAGAAATATGAAACCTTGATTAGCTCCGAGGGGCGGAAACCGCCCATCCAGAGGAAGCAGCGTTCCGCTGGGGTAGTCCACATGCCGGTTATCAAGTGGAACACGTCGGATTTAGCTGCAACGCCTTTTAGCCGGAAAATCTCATCGTAATGCTCGACAAAGCTATCTACGATGACACGTAGATCACCGTCGGGTAAATGTGACTGCAACCCTTTACGCAGCTCGGACGTATGTCTTTGATCATCATCTAGCCATCTCGAGTATTCCATATCGAATATCGCTGCACCTAAACACACAGGATAACAATTTACATGATTACATCCTTTGTTAAAAGATATTAAACACTTGTAATTTTGTATGTAGTTTTTCGACCAACCGGAACTAAGGTTCCCTCCACCGCCACCACCGCCCACGAATAGCCCTTGTGATCGAGCACGTTGAAGGTCTTGTTCGAGTTGAGTTAGCCTGATTCTGCTAGATTCCAACTGCTGAACATATGCCTGCGAACATTTGAACCCAAAGCCTTTTTGTCAGGCGCAAATCCCTCAGTCATCAGAATTTGTCAGTTTTTTATACATAAATTTTTAGTTTTTAATTTTAAAACGAAAACATGTCAGGATCCTCTAGTTGTAGTCGGAAGAGAAAATAATCATATGATGACCTCCGACTAAAAAGCTTTTAGTGTAGCCACTGTTTTTGGTGATGTTGAAACAGGGGTTTGAATCGTTGAATGATTAAATTATAAAAATGAGGGAAAAATGAGATTATTAATTTGAAGATTCAAGAAACCTTTTTTCTGAGTCTGCTTTTTCTTGCTGCTTCTCTGTTTTGAGCTAAGCGCCTCAATGTCTGTAAACATAAACAAAAAATATCAAGAATGATGCTTTTTTGTGCTTATAGATCTATAAGTTAACTAAAGGTGTATATTATTTGTTATTGATTTTGAAATAAACTCTTCTCTTTATATGTATTTATGATAACTAAAAGAACCTTGGCATCAAGTGCTTTCTCCGATGTTGAACCAATTCCCTTCCTCTGCATGAAAACAAAGAACAGAGTGAATTATTATTTTTTATTTTAATACTTCGAGTAATATTCTGTCGTCTAAATGGAAAAATAAAAAATAAAAATAAAAAACTAATGATTTTTTAGCAGTTAAATCAAAGAAATTAAATTTTTTTTAAAGAAATCAGAGTCCAAGAAAAGAAATGAGGTGAACTGTAGTTATAGGGATTTGAGTAATCATTACCATAAAAAGATAAAAATGGAACACATTCTTGGGTAGAGCAAATGATTTTAATCAAGATGTCATTTTTATATTATAAAATGGAGACAAAATTATCAATTTAAAGATGAAAATTACATAATAGATTCAGCCTTCTCTCTCATATACACACACTGCTACATGTCAGGGAAACAGGCTGAAAAACAATGACTTCTTGTTGATTTTTGTAATAGTTTGTTGGGATATTGGAGTACAGATATATTCATTTACAGGGTTCATTAATAAAGGATATTTTCACCTTTAAAGTTTTATCATTTCATGGTGTGATGCATATGATGTAAAAGAAAATGAAGATACCATATTAAGACTAACATATTGTTCCTTATAAATAAATGGTACCGTGGAAAAGAAGCAATGTTAAGAATAACTGTTGTTCATGTTTATAAGGTTTAATGTGAGACTATGTGTCTATGTATTTAAAGATGGAAAATGGAGAAAAGAATTTATGAAACTAAAGAAAGAAAAGAAAACCTTTTCTGAAAAGGGTTTAGGGGCTTGTTGAGAATGTGATGATCCTCCTGTTGTTACAGGACTACCACCTTCACTTTCCATCTCAAGCTGTTGTGGTATTTGAAGATGTTGCAATTGTTGTCGAAACATTTGTTGATTGTGTTGTTGTTCTGAGAATGTTTTTCTACTGTTACTGCTCATTGGAGATTCCGGTTCTAAATGAGAATAAGTTTCTGGTTTACTTGCAATTGTAACATTTACGGCTGATCCTGAGTCCGTGCTCGAATTACTTCCCTATTTTTCAAAAGATCGTAGAAAAGGTCAGGAAAATCACTCAGTCGGTTGTCGGTTTTTTAAATATATTTTGAATTGGCTTATAGCTTAAAAAATCCAACCTTTATTATCATATGGGTATGTGAAAAATACCGCTAAAGACCCAAAAAAAGAACACCTTATACTCTATTAAACTAAAAACATGTTATTAATCACACAAATGTCATAAAGATTCAATCTTTATAACATGGGTGTGTGAAAAAAAAACAGCTTAAGACTAAAAAAACACACTTCATACTCTATTAACCTTAAAACATGTTTTGAATCACACAAATGTCATAAAGATTCAATCTTTATCATATGGGTATGTGAAAAAAACACCTAAAGACTCAAGAAAACACACTTCATACTCTAGTAACCTAAAAATATGTTTATAATCACACAAATATCTTCAATCTTTGACATTGGAAATAGAAGAAAAACAAGTTTGACTGACCGAGTCCATAAAAGAGAAAACTTGTTGAGAGATAAAAAAAGTTAAAATTGTATTTTTACCAACTATGAACATGGAAAAATAGCATAAAGAAATGGTCAAAAGATTGTAATCAAGGTAAAAAAGAACTACTCTTGGGGTTTGATGAACTCTCATAGGCCAAGATGGGAACATGTCCAGAGTAGCAGTAGCAGCTGGCCTTGGTACTGTTGTGTATAAAGCTGCAACAATATCACAATGAAGAATATCTTTTAGGATCATCTTCAAGAAATTAAAACAAAATACATATATTAACACAAAAAGACAACAAAATATCCTAAATCACACTTTTGGGAAGGAAGTATTTCTCTGTTTTTATGGTGAATCAAGAGGAGTAAGTAGAAAATATCACCATGCAGAGTACAAACTATACATGTCTTTTGACACTTTCAAACAAACTTTTTATTTCTCACACACTAGTGTGTGTTCTTGAAGGTGAAGTTGGTTATGCTTTAGCAAACGTCAGCAAAGTGAAACAGAACGTATGATGAAATCAAGGGTAGGAAATAGGAAAATAAATCATACGTAATTTTGTTTCATCACCATGGATCTTGTATCCTTGAAGAACAATAGCTTCTTCTAGCTCCCCAAAATCAAAAGATGATCCTTCTGGATTACTAAAACACACAAAAAATAAGTGTAAATGAAAACAGAGGATTGCATACTGCAATATCACACCAAAATAAAACATTTTTTCATGAAACCAACAACACAAGATGGTGAATTTTGCATAAAATTGAATGAGAAACATGAAACATGTTGTACATGAAGCTTGTGTTTGGAGGATTGAAGGCAGGAAAAACAGAGTATGGCAGGTGTTGATGGTGATGGTGTGAAGGTCCTGAGTCTGACAAACCAGTTTCTCCAACTCTATGACTCGCCATGCAAAACTTATTTGCACACCAATTTGGTTCAAGATTATGCTATCTGCAAATGAAATTGAGTTGATAAACACATACCCATATCATAAAATCATGTTTAAAGTTAAAGAATTGTGTTGAAGAACTAAAAAATGATGAAGTGAAGAAGAAAGAAGATTAAAGCTCACACCTTTGCAAGATTATGAAATCTGCAGATGAAATTTGAACAAGTTAACAAAATTTGAACAAGCCCATGTTGTAAAACCAATAAAGAATCATGCAAGAAGTCAGAATTCAGAAATTCTCATATGCGTTTAAGAGGATTTTGCAAAGGAACTAACACTTTTTCAGGTGAAAGAGTGTGTTGAAGAACTAAAAGATGATGAGTTGAAGAAGAAGAAGAAGAAGAAGAAGAAGATCAAAGCTATCATATCAAGGTAACATCTGAATAGCCACCAAAGAAAGGTTCAGTCTTTTTCTCAAACATGTTTGTTTCTTTCTTTCTCTCTCTATCTTTCTCTCTCTACTTTCTGTCTCTCTTTTAGCATTCTTGATCACCTTCTCTATGAAGAAACCTAGGGTTTGAGACTTGAGTATATCTTTATTGTGAATTTGTGATGATACAAAAGATAATAATTATGAGCAGAATTTGAAGCTCATATGCCCAGTACACAAATCCTGTCCTTGCAACACTGACCCTTTCTTCTTCAATTTGTGGGCTTTGAAGACAAAACAGAAATTAATAAAAAAAGGAAGAAAATTTAAACAAATTAAAATAAATAATATTAATAATAGAAGATTGTGGGGTTTGGAGACAAAACAAAAAGTAATAAAATATAAAACAGAGAAATTTAAGCAAATATTTATTTTAAAGAATTGTGGGGTTTAAGAACCAAATGAGAAATAATAAAAAATAGTTTTAAACGAATTATTTTTTGTTTTCTATATAAAATTGAAGAAAATATTTTGGCAAGAACCCACTAGAAATCACTGATTCCTATTGCTCATCTAACCGCCTACGTTTTCTTATTGGTTGTTCTTTTGGGTTCCTATCAAGCCTATAAAATATTTTTTATTAATTAGGTAACTATTAATTAATTAAAATATGATTAATTTAGCTTTTATACCAATAGAAATGCAAATGAGACAAGATTTTCTTTTATAAAGTAGGTCTTTTATGCAAAAAAAGAAAGGTCCTTTAAAGATTTTCCTTCACTTTCGGACTTCACATCTTCTTTTTATAAGTAGAATAGGTACAACAATACATGCAAATGTTACAAGTGGTACTAGGCTTATATGATTATTATTTTGTTGACTGTCATACAAACTAGTTTTTTCTTAAGAATAGGACTATCATACAAACTCTAGTTTCTTTTAATAATACTCAAAGTGTGTAAGAATAGGTTTGATTTGGTTTTAAACCAAAATCAAATCAAAAATTGATATTTGGGTTTCTAAAAGCGATCGATATAGTTTTTTTACAGGGTTTTAAGTTTTAACTTTAGTTTTAATTATTATTTTTTTAATCATTTAGGCTTCAAGTTATTAAAGAGAAAATTAATTCAAAGTAATGAATTTGAGCTATATAATTTTTATTCTTTAACCTTAGGTTATTTTGTTGATTTTTAAAATTAATCTATATATTCTTAAATTACTTAACACTAAATTTAATTGCAATCAATAAATACCATAAAAAAATTCAATAAAACGGTTTAATCTACCAATTCAAACAAAAAAGTTAAATTTATTTATAAATCTAAATATTTAATCTTTTTAAGATAACATAAGTTAAATTAGTAACTAATAGGCTAATCATGTATTTCAAATATACATACATACATACATACGTACGTACGTACATACATACATACATTAAACACTATAATGTTATATATTTTTAATAATGTTGTTACAACCATAAAAATAATAATTTTGATACTCCTTTTCGTAAGTTTACTCTATAAAATTAGTTAGCATAATACATATCTCCTATATATATAATGTAAAGGCTATTAAAGTTTTAAGAAAATTCTCTCAATTTCCAATAATGGAGTTTGTCATTGTACAACTTTGATGCGAACGTATGAGGTGTTGAAACATTTATAATCTTTCAAACAAGACGTTAGATTATTGATAAATATTAAACCACATCCAAGATTTTGTAAATTGTGTTGATGATAATTTGACAGTGAGCATATGAATTAGAGTGTTGAAGGGAAGAGAGGATTCGTGGACGAAGAAGCCATGCGAGAGGGAAGGGGAAAGGTAAAAGCAAAGTAAAAAAGATGTAGAGAATAAAGTCAACTTTTTAATTGATTTTGATATTATTTGTATAATTGAACCCGCGAATTAGTAGAGGTTTGAATATATAAGATGTGAATCTATAGTTTAGGGTTATAAAGATAGAAGTAATTACATGTGTCACTACAAGAAAGTGGGTCTATAGCAACGAAACTATGGCACCTTATAGCAACGACATGTCGTCGCTATAGCTAATTTTGATCTATAGCGACGACATGTCGTCGCTATAGAGTTCGTTCGTAAAAGTTAGTTGTAATAGGCTGATATGTCGTCGGGATAGAGGTCGTCGACATAAGTTTTTCTATAGGAACGACAAATCGTTCCTATAAGTGTCGTGGTTTCTGATTTTATCGAATAAAAAAAAAAAAAAAATAAAAAAAATGATATCAATAGCGACGACCTGTCGTCGCTATAGGTGTTTTTTAATTTTTTTCTAAAAAAGGAATACACCTATAGCGACGACATGTCGTCGCTATAGGTATTTTTTAATTTTTTTTTAGAAAAAGGAAAATACTCTATAGCGACGACATGTCGTCGCTATTGATCTTATTTTTTTATTTTTTTATTTTATGCAGAACCTTATTTTTTTTAAAAATTTAACAAATATATAATCAAGAAAAATCCAATGCAAGTTTAACAAACTAATAATTCATACAACTTCAAATATAAGTTTAACAAACAGATAATTCATACAATTAGTTTAAAATTCAACAAAATCTAACAAAAATACAAACGCTAATGACCACCAGGTGGTCGTTGCTGCTGCCAGTAGCGCATCATTTCCATATGCTCTTGAAGTAATCGTTGCATTTCTTGTATTTGTTGTTGTTGTTGTTGTTGTTGGATTTGTTGTTGTTGTATAGTTTCTTGATTTTGTTGTTGTTGTTGTCTAAGTTCTGCAACTTCATCATGCAAATGTTGTGTTGGAGGAGGTTGCGAGCTACAAAAATCAGGGGTGGGATGTCTCACCACGCGACCAACACCTCGTATATGTCCTCGCCTTTGACCTAAGGCACGCTCAATGCATTGAATCTCATCAACAGCAGATGAGTCTCCACCGGTCTCGTTAGAGGATCTCACATACTCCTCTTGAATTCTTTCCTGCATTAAACTTATTGCATATTTGTCAAACGGGTCATTTTGACCAAAACACACTTAAACATACTAGAATCACACAAAAGTTAGTTCAAATGGGTCATTTTGACCCAAACACACTTAAACATATTAGAATTAATTAAAAGTTAGTTCAAACGGGTCATTTTCACCCAAACGCATTTAAGCATACTAGAATCAATCAAAAGTTAGTTCAAACGGGTCATTTTGACCCAAACACACTTGAACATACTAGAATCACACAAGAGTTAGTTCAAATGGGTCATTTTCACCCAAACATATTTAAGCATACTAGAATCGATCAAAAGCTAGTTCAAACGGGTCATTTTGACCCAAACACACTTAAACATACTAGAATCACACAAGAGTTAGTTCAAATGGGTCATTTTCACCCAAACCATTTAAGCATACTAGAATCAATCAAAAGCTAGTTCAAACAGGTCATTTTGACCCAAACACACTTAAACATACTAGAATCACACAAAAGTTAGTTCAAACGGGTCATTTTCACCCAAACACATTTAAGCATACTAGAATCCATCAAAAGCTAGTTCAAACGGGTCATTTTGACCCAAACACACTTAAACATACTAGAATCACACAAGAGTTAGTTCAAACGGGTCATTTTCACCCAAACACATTTAAGCATACTAGAATCGATCAAAAGCTAGTTCAAACGGGTCATTTTGACCCAAACACACTTGAACATACTAGAATCACACAAGAGTTAGTTCAAACGGGTCATTTTCACCCAAACACATTTAAGCATACTAGAATCAATCAAAAGCTAGTTCAAACGGGTCATTTTGACCCAAACACACTTGAACATACTAGAATCACACAAGAGTTAGTTCAAACGGGTCATTTTCACCCAAACACATTTAAACTTACCCAGTCCGATTCTGCAGTTGCATTCACCCATCCCGTGCCTTCTCTGAAATGCATCTTCTGAAAGAGATCAATCGGTCCACTCCCCTGTGAATAATAAAAATTCTAAGAAATGCATCTTCCGACAGTTTATACTTATTTTTTTAATAACAATTATACTTTTACCTCCATATGTCTCTTCTGTGCATATGATTGGCTCCCATGGAAACTCGGATAGCGTTGTTTACCTCTGTTTAATTTGTTTGCCTCAGATCGGCTCCTATAAGCAGGATCTAAGAACAACTCATTAATCACCCGAGCCCATGCTTGCGGGTCAGTTCCCTCAGGAGGACAAGTTAACGCTGTTTCCACGTCATCATAACCACCCACATCATCAAAATGAGATTTTAGATCTTGCTTTCGATCTTTATAGGCTCTTTGACACTCGGCATTGATTCCGAGCCTTACGCCTTCCCACTGTTCGGATTCCCTCCATCTAGCAAGGTCAAAATATTCCTACAAAACATGTAATTAGAAAACATGTAATACTTATATAATTAAAATACGATAAAAACACAACATTGTATACTTACAAAAAGTGTGGGATATATGGCTCTCTTAAACTCATCGGGAACAGCTTGCCAACTGGGATAATGGAAAGGAACAACCTTACTAATCTCATTAGAGATTAACCTTATAAAATCCGAGCTGTTTTCTCCAACAAACTTATATTGCCCCCCTTGCTTTCAACTTCGATCGGTAGTGGTTGGCCTTTGTTTTGCTCAAATTTTTTAAATAATTTAATGTTTTTTCCTTTTGATCTTCTTTTTCTCGCGGGTTGTGCTACATTAATATATGCAATTGAAAAGTTAGGAAACATAGATTATGTTCAACATAAATATGTATTTTTTAACTTTAACAAATAACTTACAAGACTCGCAACCTGTTGGGATCCTATTTGGATCCCCATACGGAGGTAGATCCCCGCCATCCCCACCATGTCCTCGAGCAATATATGTTGACATGCTTCAACAAAAATAGACAATAAACATCAACAATATACCTATGCAAAGATAATAAACATTAACAATAAACACATACAAAAATAATTATGTTGTAAATATATAATAATAAACATAAACAATAAACCTAAACAAAATTAATAAACATACTTTCAATCGGAATCCTCACTACAATAAAGGGTATCTACTGGATCATCTTCTTCGTCGTTTTCGTTATCATCATTTATATCATCTTCCTCGCAAGAATTGTATTCGTCTTCATCTTCATCTTCTTCATTATCATCAATAAAAATTTCATCATCAATGAATTGTGCACTTGATTCACCAACATCTAAAGTCGACTTCATAGGCAAGTAGCCTAAGTCGACTACCAATTTTCCAAATCTATCTGATTGCGCGTGTTGTATGACATTTGTCTCATTATCAATGAATTGTCCATTTGATTCACCAACTTCACAGCCTGAGTCGACAACCAAGTTATAATCAGATGATTGGGTGTCATGCAATATATCTATCTCGTTAACAACACTCATGGTTGGATGATCCCAAAGTTTTCGATGGTGAACGTCTTCAACAACCCTCCAATTATCGGTGGTTCGAGAAGGATCTTCAAGATAAAGTACCCAACAAGCTCTCACAAATATTTTTCTCTACATGCATGACATCAAGATTGTGTTTTAAAATGAGTGAAGACCAATATTCCAGCTCATAGAAGATACTTCGTTTGGTCCAATTCAACTCGGTTGCAGCACGCTTTCTTTTCACACCTCCATGTGTAGGATGTTTCCCTGGAACACGATTAGGGAGGCTTTTTAGTTGTTTTAAGATTTGTGCATTACTCAAACGTCTAGGAGGATCTCTTGTCTCTCTTTTGCCATTGAACAAAAGATCATCTCTCAAACTATGCTTTTTTGTCAAGAATCGTCTATGACCAATAAAAGCTATTTTATTTGTTATAGGGCATGAGGGTGTGTCTACGTTACAAGTAGGGCATGCCATATAACCTTGACCACTCCATCCAGACATATAGCTACGAGCAGGATAATCATTTATAGTCCATAATAGAGCTGCACGCATCCTGAATACAGTTTTGGTTGATGCATCTCTCATTTGAACTCCTTCGGCCCATAACATTTTCAACTCATCTATTAAAGGCCTTAGGAAAACATCAATGTCCTTTCCAGGAGATTTAGGCCCGGGAATAAGCAAGGTCAACATAAAAGAAGACTCTTTCATACATAACCATGGTGGTGTGTTATATGTTGTCAACACAACTGGCCACATACTGTAAGATTGACTCATGTTACCGAATGGATTAAAACCATCTGCAGCCAAACCCAAACGTACATTTCGGGGTTCTTTGGCAAAATCAGGAAATTTTTCATCAAAGTCTTGCCATGCCTTCCCATCAACTGGATGACGCATCATACCATCCGTTGAGCGTCCAGTATAATGCCATGTCATTTCTTTTGCTGTGAATCTTGAGCTATACATTCGTCGAAGTCGGGAAGTTAAAGGAAAGTAGCGCAACACTTTTTGAGGTACTTTCTTCCCCTTTGTGTTTTTGTCAACCCATCTACTCTCGTTACAAACCGGACAATTTTGCATCATCTCATTTTCTTTCCAAAACAGAGCACAATCATTAATGCAAGCATGGATAGATTCATATCCTAACCCAATCTTTCTTAATCTCTTCTTAGCTTCATAGTATGAGGCTGGAATTTGATTTTCTTTAGGGAATGCAACTCTCAAAAACTCTAAAAGTTGGTTAAATGAACTATCCGTCCATTTGTTGATAACCTTGATATGCATTAATTTTGCTAAAAAGTTTAAAGAAGGCATCCAACTACAACCGGGGTATAACTCGGTATTCAGCTCCTTAAATAATGCATCAAACTCCAGGTCAAAACCAGTTCCACCTTCGTCTACATTTTCTTCGTTAATATTCTGCTCCGCCATAACATCATCAATTACATCAAACATCTCATTATTTGTTGCTGGAATTGATTTTCTTGGAGCAAAAAAGTCTTTTATTTCTGAAGCACGTGGATGTTTCTCACCATGATAAGTCCACGTCTTATATGATTGTAGAAACCCATTGTCATGTATGTGGGCATAAATGATATCCAGATCCTGCCGACACCCATTGCAGCATCGTTTACACGGACAAAAAGCTTTTCCTAAACTATCGACATGGTTCTTGGCAATTTCTAGAAAACTACGAAGACCTTTTATAAATTCCGGAGAACTCCGATTTCGCAATTTAATCCAACTCTTATCAATTGTCATATCTATGGTATTATAAAACATGGAAATACAACTTTATCGATTAACATATACACAAAGATGTACTAACATTAAATTCATATACACTTACATATACATACATACAAGCATAATCACAACACATAATCACTTACAAGTATACAAACATACAAATATAAAGCATACCTACATACACAATTACAAAAATACAAACATACTTACATACAAGTATACAACATACTTACATACACACTTACAAGTATACAAAAAACATACAAGTATACAACATACTTACATACACAATTACAAAAAACAAACATATAATATACTAATGAACAAACATATAAACATAAATACATACAAACATTCACATACAAAATTTACATAATTACATACATATAAACATATACATAAACAACTAAATACATCAAACCATATACATATAAATTAACACATATAAAAATACATACAAACTTAAAACCATGAAAATATATATAGTGGCATTTGATCAAACACTTGGTGTGCATAACCTAATCTACCATCAAACTTACATACACTAACATATATATACACTTTTACAATCATACAAACCTAATCACAAGCATATTCACTAAACAACACTTAAATCATAAGCTTTAAACGAATTTCATACCTTCAAATCTTCAAATCCTTTAATTTCAAGCTTTAAACTTTAATCCCACCTAAAACATAAAAATTTAGATAAAACTTATAAAAACAAGATTATATAACTTCATTATAGTAAAATAACATCATTCTTACCTTCAAACACTTCAATTTGATACCAAATACGTATATAAACCGAGATGAAAATCGTGAGAAAAATTGGGTTTTTTTTTGGTGGAAAAATGGGCAGAAGGTCTGAAATGCGATTTAAGGGGTCTGCACTCTATAGCGACGACATGTCGTCCCTATAGAGTAAAAAAAGTCGTCCCTATACAGTCAAAATTAAAAAAATTAAAAAAACCTGTCCCGACGACATGTCGTCGGCACAGAGAAATTATTTTTTTATATTTTTTATCTATCCCGACGACATGTCGTCGGTAAAAGTGGATTTTAATTATTTTTTTTTAAATCTGTAAGTTGAGATAGAAAAAAATAAAAAATTAAATAACCTAACCTGTCCCGACGAGATGTCGTCGGCACAGAGAAATTATTTTTATCTATCCCGACGACATGTCGTCGGGAAAATTGGATTTTAATTTTTTTTTTTTAAATCTGTAAGTTGAGATAGAAAAAAAATAAAAATTTAAATAACCTCACCTGTGGCGACGATATGTCGTCGGTATAGGAATTTTCATAAATCCCGCGTATTATTTTGAAGCCCGCCAACTATATACCGACGACAAGTCGTCGGTATAGAGTTTGACCAGTCAAAAATCCCTATTACTATATAGCGACGACATGTCGTCGCTATAGACCAAACTATACCAGCGACTTATGTACACACTTACAAGTATACAAAAAACATACAAGTATACAACATACTTACATACACAATTACAAAAAACAAACATATAATATACTAATGAACAAACATATAAACATAAATACATACAAACATTCACATACAAAATTTACATAATTACATACATATAAACATATACATAAACAACTAAATACATCAAACCATATACATATAAATTAACACATATAAAAATACATACAAACTTAAAACCATGAAAATATATATAGTGGCATTTCATCAAACACTTGGTGTGCATAACCTAATCTACCATCAAACTTACATACACTAACATATATATACACTTTTACAATCATACAAACCTAATCACAAACATATTCACTAAACAACACTTAAATCATAAGCTTTAAACGAATTTCATACCTTCAAATCTTCAAATCCTTTAATTTCAAGCTTTAAACTTTAATCCCACCTAAAACATAAAAATTTAGATAAAACTTATAAAAACAAGATTATATAACTTCATTATAGTAAAATAACATCATTCTTACCTTCAAACACTTCAATTTGATACCAAATACGTATATAAACCGAGATGAAAATCGTGAGAAAAATTGGGTTTTTTTTTTGTGGAAAAATGGGCAGAAGGTCTGAAATACGATTTAAGGGGTCTGCACTCTATAGCGACGATATGTCGTCCCTATAGAGTAAAAAAAGTCGTCCCTATACAGTCAAAATTAAAAAAATTAAAAAAACCTGTCCCGACGACATGTCGTCGGCACAGAGAAATTATTTTTTTATATTTTTTATCTATCCCGACGACATGTCGTCGGTAAAAGTGGATTTTAATTATTTTTTTTTTAATCTGTAAGTTGAGATAGAAAAAAATAAAAAATTAAATAACCTAACCTGTCCCGACGAGATGTCGTCGGCACAGAGAAATTATTTTTATCTATCCCGATGACATGTCGTCGGGAAAATTGGATTTTAATTTTTTTTTTTTAAATCTGTAAGTTGAGATAGAAAAAAAATAAAAAATTAAATGACCTCACCTGTGGCGACGATATGTCGTCGGTATAGGAATTTTCATAAATCCCGCTTATTATTTTGAAGTCCGCCAACTATATACCGACGACAAGTCGTCGGTATAGAGTTTGACCAGTCAAAAATCCCTATTACTATATAGCGACGACATGTCGTCGCTATAGACCAAACTATACCAGCGACTTATGTCGTCGCTATAAATGTCGTCGGGACAGAGCTAAATTGTTGTAGTGTGTAATAGATGAAAACTTGACACTTTATTCTTTAATTACATTCATAGTGCTTTTTGTTTCTAAGTTTATGAAAAGAAGTGAAACATAAAACAAAATTCAAATGATAATTTTCGTAAGTTTTAAAGTGAGAAGGGTACCAATGACTTTCTTTAAATAAAAAAGCAAAATTATTTAACAATCTTGTGAATCAGATTACAGTACAATAAATAATTGTGAGTACAATTTATCCAGTTTTTTGAATGTGTGTGAAATCAAAAGTAATAATTTAAGGGTTTTACTATAGTTCATTTATATTAATAATATATTAATCTAAACAATATAAAATGATACAAGTTTCATATAAAATATTATCTAACAACAGAGAATTAGGTTTCATTGAATGTTTCTCGTTTGGATTCAATTCCTTACCCTTGCATTTGTTTAATTTTGAGTCCCGTAACCTTGAATGATAACACCTCATTACTTTATTAGATGGAGAGATTAAGCTTGCTCCATGCCTATAGATTGAAAATTAATGCCTATAGATTGAAAATTATAATTATTATTATCATTAATATATGTGTGAAGTGTTAGGTATTTTAGTGTAATTGGTTTGACTAATGACCAATGTGCTCATAATATTCATCAAACAAGTTAGGAGGGTGCGGAGTGTATGTTTGTTTGAGTTTATTATGATCTTCGATATTCAAAACTTTCTTAAGGGCGAAGCCCCTAAGTAATGGGGGTTCCAAGGGGGCAACGCCCCCTTGGTAAGGGTCCGGGGATAACGCCCCTGATAGTGGGGGTCCAAAGGGCGGCAACCCCTGGCTGGGTTCGAGTGAAAAAGACGCATTTTTTACTTGTCATTTTAAATTCAAAACAAAACTGTCAAACGGTAGTTTTTCCCAGACTCTCCTAAAATCAAATTGGATCATCATTTTGGTCACTTTCTCTCTAATTCTTCTTCTGGTTCACGAAATTCACACAACAAACATAGTAGTTCTTGATCTCGTCTGAGTTATATCCGATTGACTTATTCGGACGAACCACCGAATAATTTCGATCTAAAAGTGGTCTTCATGACTCTCAAATTATCAAAGTTTGATTTCAAGTATTCTACATGAAGAGGTTTCAACGATGGGGGGACGCCCCTCAGCCCATGGGTAAGTGTTCACCGTCGCTAAGGTAAAGCTGATACGTCGCCACGACCATCTTGGGTAGAAGCCATTAGCTTGATGCTAGGCTTCATCAACCCGTTGTTGAACCTGTTCATTCTAACATACATTCATTGATATCACCCACATGATATCTCTTCAACAAACCCATGATTTTTGCAGGTAAAAAATGGACATCTTTTTCGTTAGGGTACTTTTAGATTCAAATGAGATGGCATGTTTTAATGCAGTTGTGTCGAGTGTACTTGTGGATAGAAAAGAGGGTGTCTCATTCGCCATGAGAAATTACAAATGATGATAACAGTAAAACACGTGGCAAATTATTTTCATTCTGTACCAGACGACAAGTTAAACAAACTTGAAATATCTTGGAGGGTTTAGTGGATTATTAAAAAAATCCCGTAAAAAGAAAAAGAAAATTATATGTACCATGACGCACAAATTAGTAATTGTGCATTTTTCTACTTTAATACTTCAAAACTTTATCTTTCACATCACGTTTTGTGTGTAAAAACTTACAAAGTACAAAAACAAAAGTATATAAGAAAGACATGTTTTGAATATGTAAAACATGTTGTGACTGTAGTTATCACTTTTCTCATAAAAATAAAATGTTCCTTTATAAATATATATAGACAGAGACAAACATACATGCATGCTATATACCTATGTGTATGTATAGATATTCTTAGTTTCAAACATAATTTATATTAGGCAAATTAGATTTTAATAATCTAAATTATGACATATTGACGATAAAAATATACTATCAAATTAGTTGATAATAACCTTAACTTTTATTTTTGTTGTCAACAACAATCCTAGTAACTTTAATTATTTATTTGTTCACACTTGATTTTGCTCACGATAATAATTGTGAATGTAATAGGAAGACACACAATGAAATGAAATAAAAAACGATGAAAATCAAATATAAATCAATAAAGATTATGTTATTAGGATTGCTCTTGACAAAAAAAATAAAAGTGAGGATTATTATCGGTTAATTTGATAGTATGGATTATTATTGGTCAATAGATCATAGTTAGAATTATTAAAATTCAATTTGCCTTTTTATTATTATAAATCACATATTATAAATTTTCTTATAATTATCAGTGACAATACATAATGAATTTATAAGTAATCTACATAGAAAATTGTATATATACTCTGCTTATGTGGTGACTAATGAACATTTTCTTTGTCTCAATTGATAATTTTGACTAGAACTAATTAAGGGTCCACGTGAAGTGTTATCTAGGGTTCAGATTCTAACTCTAATGACAATAGATATGTGCTAGGATATATTCTCGAAGTGTAGGGTGGAGCTTTAAGCCTTTAATTACAATATAATTCTAGTAAATATATGTGTGTTAATGGTGGATGGGATATTCTCACTACACACACCACACGACATAATATACACACTAATCATATTTTGACATGTCACAAAACATCACAACCTTCAATTTGATGACGACTGTGTTGCCACACCATGGCACACCATGCCAAGCCACACATTTATACCCCACACACAAGAGTTCAGGCGTGGGTTTGCTGTGCAGCACCAAAAAATGCGGGGGGGGGGGGGGTGTAGGGGACCGCCGTGCCCTCACGACGGGCGCACACCTCCCACCCTAAGTTATAGCCGACACTTAAATGAATAAGGAGACAAATCACATAATATATATAATATTTAAGTTTTGATTAGTAAAATTTTATCTGGATGAAGATAAAACGAGTATCAAAATCATGAATACTAAACTATTTATTAGGATGTTTCACATTTCAACAACTCTCTTTTTATTTTCTTCGTTAGTAGTTGTTTTAAGCATGTTTTCAAATAATTTTTTAAAGAATCTATTCGCATGTAAATCCATGGGTGATGGATAATTAGTGTAAATAAGTTAATGGATACATGTGGGTTTGGGGTTGGGATACTATAAGAAAAATAAGTTTAATACAACATTTTACAAGCAAAATTTTAAAACAATGTTATTACTAGAGTTGCATCAACTTCATTTTTTTTGTAGTAGGACAAACTCAAAGGATGAGGCCGCGATCGGTGCTACCATCTTTTGGGTACACTCATGGGTAAGAACATGCATCATAAAGCCGTCGTGCATTTATCATATTTTGACAGTGCTATTTCTCATTGGCGTATCTTGTAAAGTTTTTTAATACATTTCCAGTTAATCTATACAGTATAAATAGAAAACAATTATCAAATATGGATATTATATATTGAGTTTTAGATATTTGTCTGAAATGGGTTATTTTATATTAAAGTTAAATAGTCACTGCATACTAATTCATTTAACTAAGTGTTTTATTATTACTATATATCACTTAATGAGCTAATCAATTATAAATTAATTCGTACCATTAAATTAGTATGAAATTTAGGTGGTCTTAATAAAACATCGTTATAAGAGGAAATGGAGTGTAACCGAAAAAAGAATGGTGAAATTCCGGCTCCGGATGAGAACACCACCCGCGGTTCCGATAAAGTAAATAAACCCCCGACCCGGGAATAATCATCGGGATTCGCCTGATGGGTTGTTGGTGCTTTGCACATTGTACATATCACACATGGCGCACATGAAAAACATGGGGAAAATGGAAAAAAAAATGGGATGGCAACCTATGAAACGGGAAAAAACTAGAGAAATTAAAAAGATCTGATGTGGCAACCCGGGAAACTTGAGAACCGGGACGACTTCTTCTCCCCTAAATAAGTAACATTTTTCCTATAAAATTTCAATAGTTTCTATTTTGTATTCATAAGAAAACACTATGTTTTTATAGTTATTTTTCTTTGTTGATCCATGAGTATATTTATATGTTCTTTTCAAAAAGCTGATAAACACTATAAACGTTTTATTAAGTCACGTAATAAAAAGGAAACACTGTGCGCAAGTCTCATGCTTACATGACAACGCTGGGTCAGGTGGTGTCTGATCACTTTCAACCTTATGTATGCCTCATCGTCTTATATTTTTGCAAGTGAGTGTGTTCATGACTTGAACACAAGATTACAAGATAACATGACAACTATCTTACTATTACTCTTTAAGGCTTTGTCCCGTTTTATTAGGTTGGATACAAAATCAAATATAATAACTTTTTAATACTCAAAAACATCAAAAAGTTCTTTTTCATAAAGATACCGATATATCTAAGTATCTAACAAACAAAAAGTTACAGATCTAAATCTTATATAAAACACGAGTGTATTACATGTGTGTGATAAATAGTCGAGTCTTTATATTAAAAAATCTAAAAAAATACTCTAAAAAACCATCAAAAATAAAGGTAATGACTAAGGACCCATTCTCTCGGGCCATCCCTTTCAACAAGTTTTATGAAAATATTTTATGTTGTTTTCATCAACCACTTTGGTGGTATTTTATTATTTTACCCAATTATTCCATTTTTCTATAATAAGATGATTGGCCAATAGAAGTTATTGGACAATAATAAAATCAAAGTTATTATTGCAATGGATTAGGTATGCATTTGTATTTGTTACACCCATTTCATGCTTTTAGCACACATGGATCAATTATGCACTTGTATCTTGATGGCTTCTATCTTTCTACAACACGTTGACCAAATTGTAGGTCATATGCTAATTTTCTTGATTAGCCTTAATCACGAAACCAACTTATTATCTTATTCGGGTATCACAAAAGTCAAGATTTTTGAAGAGGAGCAACAATAAGATAACATTTTGTTAAAAAGTTGTGTCTTTTCAAGACATTCTTTTACAACCATAGAAGCGACCCATTTTTATAACGGTAAGCTTTGATTTATTCATGTAATTAGTATACTTTTGGCATAATCCATAAACTAAATTTGGTCTCTATTTATAATCTATTGAGAAATAATGTGTATGGATACTAGATAACCGCTTAACCGTATAACAATAAAAGTTTTACAGTTATAATTTTTAATAAAGTTTTCTATGTTGTCATATTTTTGTATAATGAATATCACAACATATTTCAGTTAGTAGGTCACGTAACGTACTATATAACCACATATATGGATACACTATAACTATATGATAAATTTTTATAGTTATCATTTTATTTAGGACTTGCAACATGATCATTTTCTTTTTGTTTACCCTAACAATTTATTGTCGTAGGTGGTAGTTGAAACGAATATTAGAACTCATTTCTATTATGACCATCAAATATTATTTATGAAGTTAGGCGATAGTGGTTCTTATAAGCTTTAGAAAACAATCAAACTTAAACATATATCAACAAATCAAGAAAGTAGTTGTATTTTTTCATATCCAAGTTTGACTAATTTAAACTTTATAATCATGAAAAATTTATAAAAATGATAATTTCTAAGTATGGAAAGTAGGGTGTTGGTTGATGTATGTGTGGACATATTAAAATGAAGCCAAAAAAGGGAGATTCACTGAGGAGTATCCTTTTAGACAGAAATGGTACATACAGTCGATCAAGAGTGTCAGTCACCCCTTGAATAAGTCTTCAAACCAATCAAAACATAAAACTTGTGACTAACTTTTCAAACTTCTTCAACCTTATATATAATTCTTTATAATGTTATTTTTTAAACTTTTGTAAAAAAATAAAGTTTATAATGTCAACACTTAACCAATTAAGTTTTAAAGTAGACTATAAGAGTAAGAAATTATATGCATATATAATCTTTTGAAACGCTATAAAAAGTTTACATGAGTCTATGGGTAATGTGATAGGTTGATATTACACGCTTCTCATTGAAACTTTGTTATGAATTAACAAATGACATCTTAAACATCCAGTCAACAATTAAATAAGTATTGATCGTGTAAGTGTAATATCATGATGTTGTTATCTTATCGATCTTTTCTGTAAATAATGATGTTATTGTCTTGGATGAATTTTTAGATGATAAAAAACTTTCTTTGAAGGTACAAAACAATATTGCATAATGTACAGCTCTCCAACGTACACATTGAACGCAATAAACAAGTTAATTTATATCTGTTTATTTATACTTATTTATCCTAAACATTTTAAGAAATAAAAAGCTAATTAGTTATTAATATATACGCTCATATAACAAAATTTTAAAAAATCAATAATTTTCATAGAACTTAATGACGTTTATATTGTTATCTTTAGCATAACATATTTTATTATTTTATACCTCTTTCAATATTTTTTTATAAGATTTTCCTAATAACGTAAAAAAACTTAACTATTTATCTGTATCACTAAAATAATAATACGTAAAAAGTGATATGTAGGTAGATGTTTAATTTCTTAGTTTTTTAGTCAATTTAGCTTAGATAATAAAATTTTGAATTAGATTTCAATTTATGGTATTTTGCCTTATTCTTTTTTATTCTTACTAACTACACAACTTAAAAGTCCGTAGCTTATTATATTTCATTTTATTTAAATTCAAATGATTCTTAAGACACCTTTCTAACTAAAGTTATTTATAAAAATTTTATATATTACTGGATTAATTTAATATAAATTATTGATTATATAATCTATTTAGTATTAATTATGTTAGTTAGAGGAAAATAATCTAGCAAAAAATTAGCTTTTGAAAAAATTATAATTAAAAGGTCAACATCAGTTGGAGGCAAAAGATGCAACTAGTAATTTAAATATAGTAATTTTAATAGTGTTTTTATTAAATGAAATAACTCTTAAAAAACAATATCTATAAACATATTTGGCAAGATACACATTATTGATTTATTATAGAATTTAAATTTAAAAAATGACCCCTCTAAGACAATCTGAAAGGCATAATCTTCTTTATCTAGAGGAAAGTTGAGTTATTAGAGGACACGGAACTGAGCTGGGGATTGCAGCCAAAAAACGGGGGTCGGTCAGTAATACCACGCTCCAGGTCTATAAACTCGATGACCCGAAGAGTTTTCACCGGGTTTTATCGCTACACCACAAGCTCTTGATGCTTTTTGTTAGAAAAGGGGGTAGTGGAGAAATATGGAAAAACTGAGTAAAATGAGAAAAGCTGATATAAACGCTAATGTGTCACACTAGAAAAAACGGAGAAAACGAGACGGTTGGCAGTAGCCTTAGGCTAACCCAATACTAAACTTTTTTGCCTTTCTCAATAGAAATAAATGTTAGCTTATAAATTATTACTTTTATATACTTACAATTTTTTCTTAAACAAATACACTAAAGTTCTCTCGTCTCTAGAGTTATAGAACATATTGTTACAATATATTGAAGAAACAAAAGTTACAAAGTTACAAAAGGTATTCAGAGAAAAACATCATTCCGGTAAAAAAAAACTAAAACTTTTCTATCTTTTATTAATCCAATTATAAGAAAGATTCAAAATCCAGTGACAAAATTGATCATAAATTTTATAATTTTGTTTCAAAATAGAATCTGTATTCATTTGAAAACATTGAACATTTTCTAAAATTAAATGAGCATAATGCTAAAGTTTTTTTCGATATTTGATGTTTTTGTTGTTAGAGAAATATGTTAAACAGTTTTACGGTCTAATTTTATATATTACATCATTTGATAATGGAAAATTGGATTTTGATAATCCTAATTATCAACTATTGGCCAATATTAATTTTAATTAATAATTTGATGAGTATTAATCTTAATTTTTGATTTTATTACCAATAACAGTCTCAGACAAACTGTTCGTTAACTTCGTTAGTTTTTTGTTATGTGCCACGTGATGTTGCATGTGATATGGCATATTATATAATAAAAATAAAAAATATTAATATATCATTAATTTTTATGTTTCTTTATCTCCAAGCTACTCAACCCACGACATAGCATTACGCTGAATAACTTTAGAAAAATGATCTTTTATAAACAAGAATTGAGTAATATATTATATTTTTAATTATAACTATGTTATATGTCACATCATGATCCATGTCATGTGATACATCAGAAAAATTAACGGAGTTAGTGAACAGTTAGACTGAAACTATTATTAGTAACGAAATTGAATATTAGGAATAGTACTATTCAAATTGTTAGTTGAGATTAATATTGACCAATAGTTAATAATTTTAATTATTAAAATCTAATTTTCTTTTGTAGTTACCAATCATAAACAACAAACTATTTTTAACATCATAAGATAGTTTACCATTTAATATGTTTGTAATGTGTATTTAATTGACAGAATTAGACTTAAAACTGATAATAGTATTTATTATGACAATTTTTTAAAACATTGGACAACAAAGTCATATAAAAATACTTAACTTTAAATATGTGTTTTCAGTTTCTCTCTCCTTTTAAATGATAATGAATTTAAATATGTAAACCCTAAGCAATCAAATAAATAAATTATAAATCTTCTTATTCTAATATTTTTTTAAACATACTAAACTATATGATTTTTATTATAACTTATATTAAAATATAGTTTTATAATTTTTTATTTTTGTTATTTTATTTATAATTCTCTAGATGTTTTTTATTTTTTATTTCACCTGTGGCTTGAGCCATGTAATATACAAAACATGCATAAAACTAATAGTTTTAATGTGTTAAATTTATCTCATCTATGTAATACATGGATATCTAGTCTAGTATATTTATATGACAATATAGCGTTTTAAAACATCACCTACCCATGTGTAGTTAGTGAGCTTCATAATTTGGAGTAGGGTGACGTAAACTGTCAAAACCGACTGAACCATCCAACCAAAGCAAGTAAAAAATTTTGGCTATTTGAAATATACACGTGTTGTTTTACGGTATGGTCTATGTGTTGAAAATTAAAACCAGCCATTTAGTGTTTTTTTTCTTTTTTTCTATTTTTAGAATACGAATTTGGGTATATGTATTATATTGATAAATTGTAAAGGTAATTGGTTTAAAACCACTAAACTATCAAACCGTTGAACCAACCAACCCGACCAGACCAGTTTGTAGTTGGGCCCTTATACCGCATTTTTTACCGTATACAAACTTTTTATTTAAGTCATTTTTGTTGAATACAGACTTTTGTTCTATGTTCACGTCTAAAATTATCACTGTCATACTAATTCATACCCGATACTCAAAAGATTTTATGAGTTATAATATCTGCAACACCTTGAGGAGTTTCAAACAATAATGAGAATTTACTTCTCTGCAAAGTTAGAAGGATTTAGTTTTACAACCAGTTTGACCCCAAAAAATTCAAACTTATTATCAAGATTCATATAATTATATATATTATTAAATTCTTATGTCGGTTTATGCATGGAATTTTAAGGTTTTATAGTTTGGCCATCAAAGTGGCAAAGTTTGGTTATATATTTATAAAAACTAATTTCTTATGTTTATATTTTTATGTATGTGTTGGTACGAGGCATGCCAAATATAAAATGTTTCTGTGCATATTTTTACATAAACTTGAGATGATCTACGTGTGTCAGGTATTCAACGTGTTCATTCAAATGCATAAATCCGTGATACTCTACATTTTAATGTAAATTTAGTTTGGAAACGAGTTGGGATGGTTGTAATCTATGGGTTTTTTATGTATGTTTTGAGTTGATCTAGGTTTTAATATAATTTTATTTGAAAAACAGACAAGAATAATACATTTTTGTTTGACGGTATAAATTCGAGTTTCTTCATGATTCAGCGTAAAAATACTCCAAAAACAAGTCGGATCGATTGTTAGTCTATACTTTATCATGCCACATACGATGTCGGCGCAACGCGCGGCTGGTATAAAAACTAGTTGTAAGAAATTTGGTATCCATTATAATAATCGAATGACCTATTAAAAAAAACTCTGGTAGTTAACTTATTATATGACTTCTATAAAATAATTAGTTTATAGTTTTTACACAAATTGTAATGCTACTTTCTTAATTTGATTTAACAGAATAATATAAATACTAGGTTTAGAGATGGGCATAAAACCCGGGTACGGACCCGGTAAAGGGTGTACCCGGTTTGGACCCGAAAAAAACCGAAGGGTTGGAACCGTGTTTAGTTTTATGGATTTTTCAAGAACCCGACCCGATTCTACCCGGGTCCAACCCGGCTATATAGTTGTTAGAAGATTTTTTTTGACCGTTTTTTTTTCATTTTTGCCCCATAAGTTAGTATAAATAGATGTGAGTTGATATGGTTGAGTACCCAAGTCCCAAACGCAAAAAACACAAAAAAATACTCTCGTTTACTCTCGTTTTACATTTTCACTCTCTCATTTTATACTTTCACTCTCTTGAATCTTGATATGGCTCACTCACAATCTTCCGTTGGTCAAGGTTCGTCCAACGCTTCAACCGTCGTTCGTGTTCTTGCACGCAATCGTAACATGGATGTTTTGTGCAATTGAGATATGGTTG